>JAHXMU010025185.1:0-21329 GCA_019455685.1 Philornis downsi
ATGGCGTTGCCAGATGGGTCCGTCGAATATGGGCAACCCTGTACTCTTCCCCTATTTTGATATAATTTATTTTATTCACTTCGGTATCGAAGTCGTTAAATTAATCCACCAGTTCAAAGCCAAAGCTGTCAACGTTTGCCCAGCGTCCACAACGAGTATACTTCTTGTTCGTCGAAACAAATCATTTTGTTTTGTTTTCATTTACACTCTAACCAACTTTTGCTGACTCCATCTCAATGCTTGAGTGGGCTGCAGTAATCTTGCTGTATCGAAGCAATGATGTCAATATCATCGACGTACGAAAGCAGCATGTTTCATATTTACTACAGGTATTTTTACTATCATATCCGTAAGTTTAGTGAACACATCACACCATAGATTATTACCACATGCAAGGCTACGTTTGATCCAAAATTGCTTAATTTGATATTTGCTTGTATTCACTGAAGACTTTCGTGTAAGCTTGGCAGAGATCACAAATTCGGCCACGACCGGACTTTTCCAAATTGCGCTGTCGAAGGCAACTTCATAGCCGATCATCAGAAGTTATACGTCGATTTGTGTTTCTTGGGCAATTTCCAGGAACTGTCGTAGTGTGAATATATGATCAGTGATCGATTTACCAAGTCTAAAACCCTTCATGATAAAGTCCAAATCAGATCAGATATAAAAGGCTTCAATCTTTCAGCAGCATCTTTTTCCTTAGACGCGATGTGAAAGTCTTCGTTATATCAGGGTGATACACGCAGATTGTTTATACCCAAGTATGCGCGGTTGCGTCGTAGTACTTAAGTCAGTTTATTGAAATAGGCAATATCTATCTCGGCCATCACACGCACGTCCATTACATTACAATCTTTGCTTTTCACTTACAAACACGTTTCCGGTTTCCCTAGACGTGATCAGGAGTAGCCAAGTTGGCTGCAAAGTCTGAATCCGTTATTAGCGGTGTTGCTTTGGACGCTGGATTTATCGACTATGGGACTAAGATTATCTTCCCATTCTATTTGGGCATTAGTATCTCTAAGAACAATTTCAATGCCGAGGCTAAGGACAGCAATCATATAGCAATCTTCTCGAGGTATTACATGGTAAATATATCAAAAATGATTTAATGTTGACTAATTCTAGTTGTAGTGCTAAAAGATCGATCCTAGCTAAATTGCCAAATAAATCAATGAATTTGTCTGAGCTTTTATAAAGTTTTAAAAAAAAGGATTTAAAAGTATCCCTTGTCGTACTTCGTAAAAAATTAAATAAATTTTGCGGACGCTGGGTACAGACATTTGATCTGTCGCATATTGTGAAAAATAGCAGTATTGACAAGGGGCGCTGAAGGGAAAGCTTATAATTGAAAATGGCCTCCGGAAAGCGAAAAATATCATTAGAAGACCAAAACCTGCGATTAGGAAAAATTTGAGAACTTATTTCATAAAAGGATGCGAAATATATGTTTTATATTTTTGGCATTTATGGACGTTTTTCGTTTGCCTTCGCCCATTTCATTTAATAGCTTAACGGATTCGAACATTCTTGGTTATTTTTCGGCTGGATATCGACATTTGCATTATATATACTATGTGTGGCAAGCATTTGGGAACAATTTCATGATATTTATAAAAATAATATTCTTGAACGCAAAACTAAATGAAACAAAAAAAAAGGTTTCTAAAAATCTCCACCAATAATTGCCGAATTGAAGGATGTCAATATCCGTTTCTTTCACGGAAATAAATGTTCGTATGGCAATAACTATTATCTCTGCTTTGTTTTTTTTTTTCTTTATTTTTGTCACTGTAGCAAATCATTCTAGATAATGACCTCGGAAAACTCTGCTGCCGTTTCCGTTTAGCCAAAAAGCTTTGCTTATGTTTTGATGGTTTTTGCAACTGAACTAATGAGCTTAATTGTTCCTTCAGCGACGGCTCCTGGGACAACAAAATCTCCCTTCATCCAAACAATATGTAAAATTCAGCAGCGTGGCAAGCATCTTAACACGCACGACGCGCGCACAGACACACACACACACACACATACACACGGTCGAACGAACACACACGGGCATAAATAGATGTGAACATGATTAAATCATAGGATTCAATCGAATTTTTCACTTGACTGAATTGTTATTGTTATCGTTTGTTTGGCTGCTTTTACCCAAAAAAATCCATGACACGTGACCATCAAAGCCCAAACAATATGCAAGAAACGATTTTGTCACCATTTAGGTACAATAAAACGATGACAACAACTACAACGCCAAGAGCAACAACAAAAACACGTAATTATCCGTAAATACATAAATACGTGTTTATTTGTTAAACATCATCATCAACATCGACATCGTCCTTCCCCCCACTATCGTGCAACGGTGACCTCCCTCATAACAACGTGCTCGCTGCTGCCTTTTTCCCTCTTCTTCGTCCTGTACTCTGAATGCTTCCTTCCTTCCTTCCTTTCCTGCATATGCTGTGATTGCAGATATAACGAACCAACACTCACACACACTCACTCTCGCATATGAGACAATGTTGTTGGGATGGAGGTGGATGGCAGATTCGTACGTACTTCGTTCACTCATCACTGGTTCGTGAGCTCCTCCGCTCGTTCACAAGGTGTGTTAAGTACCCAGAGCCTCCTCGTTGCTTCTTGGCCAGCATCTTTCAGTTTGCTCTCGCATTGGTGTGTTTGTTGCATGCATCATTGTTTCCTATTTTGTGTTCGTATGTAAACAATTTGGCCCCCTTTCAAGTTTCGCACAAACACCCACGTACTCTCACTCACACATTCGTGCATGGACGAATGAAAGAAGGCTTCTTTAGAATTTGCTTTGTTAGTGTTTTCATTGAATACACTCGAACTGAGACGAAAGAACTAAATGTTTTGTTGGATCTCATTGGGGTTTTTGTTCGTGTTCAGCAAAGCAAATCATTTCAGTTGGAAAATTGTAATGCGCTGTTGTTGCTGCTGCTGGTGATGTTGTCGTATTGCTGGTCGAATTGTAGTTGTTGTTGTTGTAACTTTAGCATATTGTATTTTTATGCCGTAAAGTCCTTAACAAGCAATAAATACACTTTATGGTATAAAAAATAATAATAACAGTTACAAAATAAAGCATTTGATTTGTTTTTCAAACCGGAAAAAGGGAGAGTACATCTCTACGAGGGGTGCTCTAGAAATATCGAATGACAGACAGACAGTGATTAATATTACGTATGCTGAATGCTGTTCGCTGAGCCTTCGCTTTTTTAGTCTGTCAACAATTTGTGATACTGACGTATAGATGTCAAATTTGGTATTCAAGTACTGCAAAGACAAATCTCAAAAAAACTACAAATTATTCAAAATAAAAACCTAAAGATAACACGAGTACATAATCCACATCGTAAATATTCTACCAATAATTTACATGATAACTACAATCACAAAATACTCAACGTCGTATTCCAAGAATTAACACAAGGATTTGAAGATAATTGCAGATCTTCACACTTTGCAGAAATAAGAAGTTTATACAATTAATTATATTTTTCAATTTCTTCTCGGAAGTTCTATAAATATATTCTATTAAAATTTCTCTAAATGTTAAAAGGTTTTTTTGCTATCTTTTTACCTTAAAATGTCGTAAAATATCTATCCTGTATACTTTACTTGAAATTTGCTGCAATTCATTACGTAAAATCTCAAACTTTTGCATATAAATACTTTTATCTGCTGTGATGATGGTAAATAAATAATAATAATAAAAGAATTTTTGTATATTTCGAAAATGTCATTTCCATTTATTTCAGTAATAAAGGGTAATCAACTTTTCGGTTTCAAAAGTAAAATTAAATAAAACACGCATAAAGCTATAGTTTCAATAAAATATTCATTTCAATATAATTCTTGAACGTTGCCATTATGTGTAAAATTCTTCTGGATTGGTTGTAGTAGTGGATCCTTCTGAAATAGTTTTCGACCACTTTTTCGAATATTTCGGGCGGTACGTTTGGGGATTATCCATGTAAACACAGTCTCTGGCGTAGCCTCTCCCAAAAAAAGAGTCTAACGATGTCAAATTTCATGATCTTGGTAGAAATTTGATGTCGTCAAACCTGAAATTACGCTTTTTGGAAACTTCTCATACAATAAAGCCAAAATTGGTCGTTTTGTATCACGTTTGAATCACCACTTATGTAGTAAGTTTTTAATACTTTTACGCGTTCTTCGGTTGTTAAGGGATTCATATTCGTAAAAGGCAAACAATTCACTAAATAAATAACACTTTAGATGACAGAATTGTCAGATCGATTTTTCATTACATCAGTTAGAACAGCCGAATTTTATTGCTGTCGTATTTATTATGAATGTGGTTATTGCAGCGGAAGTTGGAAATTTCCGTGAATTCTGCAACCAAAGTCGTGTAATCAAATGCAAAACATCAGAAGGTTTTTGCTTGACCATGGCACGCTACCACTTGTAAGGCATTGGTTGGGTACGGCTTTCTAATATTTGGTTATAGATAATGTATTAGGATGGCTTGCTAAAATAATGTTGGAAAGTAATCAAATGCGATTTATGTTCTGGCAGTGTAAAGGCTTTCGCCGAGCTTCGCCACTCGTTCGAGACTTTACAGGAGATCTGACTTTCATATACCTTGAGGGGCTAGAAGGGAAAAATACTGTGAATTAATGCACAATAAAAGAAAAAAAACCATAACTTTCTGAAGTCCTCCACTTAATAATTATATAGGGCGAACTAATTTTTGCTACAGATCCATAATGGGCATGGCAATGCAGTCCATTGATATTTACTGAATTAAATTTGCTAAAGCCCTTCTGTGAGCTAACTTATACTGCATTTCGTGCAATTTAAAGAAAGACATGAATCAGAAATATATAGGTACGATATTTGTTAAACTAAGGTGGCGTTGTATACAGTCGTTTTTTCGAATTTTACTAACTATTTTACCAAGATTTTCGATAGTGGTTGTGTCTACCAACCAACCAGCCGGCCAGACAGACT
This sequence comes from Philornis downsi, assembly GCA_019455685.1. NCBI lineage: Eukaryota > Metazoa > Arthropoda > Insecta > Diptera > Muscidae > Philornis > Philornis downsi. Next base: position 5,008 of record JAHXMU010025185.1, read on the forward strand.
AACATTGCTCAACTGACTTAACAAGTCCTGAAGCACATTTGGTCAAAAGATACTTGATATTTTAATCGCTTCCTCCGGGATGCTATTATACATTTTTGACCCTTCAAATATATCTTCATATATTCGGGTGAAGGCATAAAAACGAGGGAAACTACAATGCATGGCAAGGCAATGAGAGGATAAAGCTAAAGTTCAAATTTCATTTTATGTTAATTCGTAATTTCAAAGTTCCGGACTATCCGTTTCTTAAAATTTTCGTACTGTTTTATTGGTTTAATTGTGATAAGATAATGACACAAAAAACATATAGTAGTAACACGCTGACACATTCAACTCCGATTAATCAGCTTTTTTGATTAATTGAGCACGTTGTAGAGGTTAACAACAAGTTGTATTTATGCAAGAAAAACAATTATGAAACGTGGTATTTTTATAAAAACTCTATTAGTTTCAGAGCTAACCTTTTTTAGAAGATAAGCTGTTTATAAGCATTAAGTGGGAGACGATGGCATACCACGGAAATTTATAAAAGTGCTTTTTCCGGTAATATCAGCGTATTTGGTTCACATTTTTAATACTATTATAACTACCTCAATATCGTATATCCTGAAATGTGGAAATGTGCGAGAGTAATATCAGTACCAAAAGCCAAAATTCCTCAACAATGTTCTGATTATCGAACGACAAATATTCAACCTGTACTTTCAAAAGTTTTCGAACTGCATATTAATGACCAGCTGTGTTTATATTTACAGGAAAATCCATTATTGTTAGAATTTCAATCAGGATTTAAGAAAGGTACAGTACAGTATCGTTAAAACGAAACGAAATAAGGGTTAAATTATACGATAAGTATATCGTGGCCTCAATTAGTTTGGACTTTAGCCTTGCTTTTGAGTGAATATGTCATGAAACACTAAGCTGTATCAAATTTATAACTTTTTGACATCGGCATGTCATTTCATTCGTTCTGTTTTATGTGGCAGAAAACATTATGTTGTTCAGTCTTAGGGTGAAAACTCTGATTTACGATGGACATATCGTGATGTACCGCAAGGTTCTGTATTAGGGTGCACGTTGTTTTCAGTTTACATCAATGACATCTTTGGACATATACATTCTCTTAAAGTCCATTTATATGCTGATGATTTGCAACTCCTGGCTTATGAGAATAAGGATTTTTTTGATAACTTCCAAAATCGTGTAAATAATGTGTTAACAAATATAATTTGCTGGTGTGAAAATAATTTTATACTTATAAAACCGTCTAAATTAGTATTAGCATTAACTTTTAATCCCAAACAGATCTGTTTCGTTTATGTTAAATGGTTCAATTATTGATAATGTTAGCATCCTAAAAATATTAGGATTTAGTATTGATGGCACTCTCAAATTTGAAAGCCATATCAGGCAAGTAGCTTCTAAAATTACATTCTTGCTGCGCAAGTTATATAACATAAATGTGTCGCTTCCACTAAAAATGCGAAAACATATCGCAAAGGCAATGTTGATGCCACATGTTGTTTATGGTTTAGAAGTTTATTGTGGAACAAGTAGAGGTAGACTAGAACGGTTAAAAATATGCTTTAACCGCATAATTCGTTTTGTGTATAAATTAAAATATTATGATCATGTTACACCATATACCATTGAGTTTTTGGAATGTACATTTGAAAACTTTATCGACTTTGAACTATTTTGTTTTTCTACAAAACTGTGAAATTTGTCACTCCCCAATACATGGTTTCCAAATTTGTATTTGGAAAATCTTCAAGAAGCAATATTTTATAACTTCCACTGACACGAACGCTAATAATGCAGTGGTCTTTTCGATTTCGTACTATACGATTTTGCAATTCAATAATTCCATATGAATACAGAAGATTCTCGCTATCATGCTTTTTACTTAAGAAGTTCTTAATATCTTGTTTGCAGAATTATTATACTTTACTATAAATTGTTGATGCTACACATTTTATATCTTATCTCTCCCCATATTCGTTGTTCATCATTCATTATTAATTCTTAAATTGATCATTATTAAAATTTTTTAATCATTGAATTATAAAATTTGAAGCTGTTGTCCCAAAATGTTGGTCCGCGTAATCAATTTGGCCGTATGTGGCTTTGAAATAAATAATAATAAAAATAAAATAAAATAATAATAATAATAATAAAAATGCATGTATGGGTAAAGAAAAATGTGACCTACAAGGATAAATCAATCCTTCGGAAAAAATAAAACGTTTCGACTTTTTCCCACAGAAGACAGTAGATAAAGGAAAGAATTAGAATTATCGCATTTCAAATAATTTTTGGTAGACTTCATTCTAAATGTGGGTGTGGTTATTGAAAAATATTTTTCAGTGAATATTTCGATGGAAAAACGGGCTACGTTGACATATTATGCGATATTTGTAGCATCCAGAAATATTAGAGTTCCCTAAAAAAAAATTAAATTATCAGCATCAGAATCGAATTTCATGTCGTTATAAACTGCATCATAACATGGTTCAGGACATATTGACCATGCGCCGATATTTGCTGCATCCAGTAATATTAGAGTTCAACAAGAAAAAAAAAATTTAATTATCAGAAGCAGCATCGCATTTTTAACAATATCAGCCATATGAGTCCAAGCTTTGATATAATCATCTTTTAAACTGATTGTCCAAGCCTAATTTTGTTGCTTCTACAACCCAAAGTTTTCATCAGATTTCAATTATTGAAAATAAGTTTCGGTACAATCTATTACAAATGGATCAATCAGAGTTTTCCAAACCGATTTCAGCTTAGTTTTCGTTGGTATTCGATCATACAAATATTTCGTTTGGTATAAAAAAGGATCTCATCGATTCTTGTTTTGATATGGCCCCCGTACAAATGAACTTTTCCAAGATTGATTGCATTACATGTTAAAGTTTTAGAACAACACTCCCGGATCTGATGATAGGATTTTGTGTGGTCAGTTGCCTGCCCGCTTTTTGTATATACATTTCGGAGTATCTAGAGATGCGGTTGGCAATAACTGTGCGCTATTTGAAATTTAATTGAAACACATTTTTGAAAAATAAATTGTTCATTTTGCCGTGTAATGTGTAATTTTTTATGCAGAAATTATGCAGTACTTTTCTTAGGCTTTTCTGCACAATTAATTACATTGTGCATGAAATTGGATTGCCTTTTCTTGAACAGCCTAGGAAACTATGTGATAGATCTCGTATGTCTATGGGCGCTTTTATGGAATTGACGAATTTTGCGATGTCAGCAACCACTTTAATTTTTTATCATATCAGAAACCATTTTATCAATTTATCATCTTTGCATACACGAAATCGGTTGACAATATTTAGCTTATTTGTGGGATAAGTTCCATCATCGTTTTTGAACAAAGCACGAAATAACTCTAAAAGTTTGAACTTATAACATATCAAATAATATCTTTCGAAACTATTCTCGCACCAGCCCTCGTACACCAATTTGTCGTTTCTAGAAACTATCCATGATATATCGGCCACAAGTTTCCCCATTTTCATTCCATACATAAATATGAATGAAAACATTTGCGTTTAACAGAATATGAATTTGTTAAAAGGAATTGACTTTCATCAAAGCCTTTGATGTAATTCCATATATATTTAGTGTTCGGTTGCGACATGAAATAGCAGTTTTCAATTTACTATCAATAGTCTTTATGCCAATTTGTTGCGCAGTTATCGTCAGATTTTTGTGCTGAATATCCCCGTTCAAAGTCGATAAAAGTACAAATTTATATTACATTTATAATCCTCAAAAAGAGAAAACTTTCCATTGCGATCCTCGTAAAATGTTCAATAATATACACTCACATATTGTAGTGCACAAGACCCATTCGATTCAAGTGTTTTGTTACAGTTTTTTTTTTCCTTGGTCCTTCTCCATTGCTCCTTGTGTTTCATCATCGTCGTTGCCGTCATCATAACAGGATGGTGCTGTTTGTTGCAAAATGTTGGTGAAAACACGTATTCTTTGGGTTGACATCGAACAGCTTTTGGACATTTTGTTGTAGTACTACAACAAAACGAATGGTACCGCAGAACGTGACAAAAAACAAAAGAAGGCACTTTTACATTTTATTCAACATCCATCACGATACACACACATACACACACACTCATACACGGAAAGTAGGAACTTTTTACAACAGTCATGAATACTAAAAAAAAAGAACAGAGTATCAAAAGGAGGACTCTTCGATAAAAAAATACAATATAAGAATAAAGGAAAAACCTCAGTATGAATGAAAAAGTTGCAACTTTAGCATCAGCATAAACACACGCTCGTGCTTGTTCGTGCTTCCCCCGCCAGGAATTGCGACTGCGGATTGTGTCAGTGTCGCCCTTTTGTTGCACAAACTTCTCTAATGAGAAGAGGGAAGTACTCGATTTGTACTTTATACTCGCACTTATTTATCCACAACAAAAAATAACGATAATAACACTCGAATGTCCTTGATAAGGATGCAGTTTTTTTTGCGGACGACTGAATAAGGCATTCCTTGGCCATTGTTTCCAGCCCACACCCTCGTTCGTTTGCTGATTCACTTACTCTTTCCGTGCTACTGTGTGGTGTAGTATGGCGTGTGTGCTGGAGATACAGTGAATGGCTTTTAAATCATCCGCAACTGTATCTCATGTTTCGTATCGGGGATCTTCTATCTCGACATCATTATTGAATATTAAAAATATTTAGCATAAATTTTGGTTAAACGCTGCACTCGAGGAAATTGGATAAAATACTCACTGATTAGATTAATTCAAGCCTGATTGAGATTACGAGTGTACACGAGCAAAACGATTTGTTAACTAAATTGTTTGTGATTTGATGTGGTGGGAAATATCTCTAGGACGAGATTGGTATGTCAGAGACGGTTAATGAGATTTAAATAACATGTTTTGCAGTTGATATATGTATATACAGCTGTTTCCATTTAATTGTTTTAAAATCGCCAGTCTGGCAAGGCTGTCAGCTGTTAAATACCTGTCATCTGAAGTGTTATTTATTTAGTGAAGCGTTTACCATTTACGAATATGGATCGTTTAATAACAGAAGAACGCATAAAAATCGTTACCACTTACTTACAACAGTGGTGATCCAAACGTTGGCACTTTTTGTGCATTACTGGGTGATTATGGTCGTCATAATCGATCTACTGTGCAAGGAATCGGCAATGTGAATAATCTCATTGTACGCAATGCCGAAAATATCGCTTCTGTTAGTGAAAGTATGGCGAGTAATCGGAATTTCAATTCAGAGCTCTATGGCCGTATGATAATCGACTTTTTTGGGCCTGCAATTTAAAATTATGAACTGGACGATTAGTTTCAACAAGATGGTGCCGCGAGCCACATAACACGACCGATTCTTACCGATTTTAGCTTTATTGCATGAGAAGTTTCCAGAAAGCGTAATTTCACGTTTGGTGACGTCAACTAGCCACCAAGATCATACGATTTGACGCCGTTAGCCTTTTTTTTTTTGTGGTGGGGCTACGCCAAAGACTGCGAATAATCCCCAAACTTCGGAGCATTTAAAAACCAACATTCAAAAGGATCCACTGCTGCAATCAATCCAGAGATAGTGCAAAAGTTCTCAACGAAGAGCATGATTAACTTGTTTAAAATAATTATAAGGATCTTCGACCTCCAACCGCGAAGTATGCGATACATTGAATTTAATTTAAATTAATGAATCTTTAAATTCGGTAAAGCATTACATTATTTTAACAACGATATATTTTATTGAATTCATAAAAAAAATTTAATAAGAATCGCCGACATTAGTTTAATGTACGATTTTTATGAATCCAGTAAATATTTGGCATTAATATAAATGTGACTAATGAAGTGATGAAAACTTTGCCAACGTTATTGGTTAAATTTAACTGGCAAAAAGTAGTTATACTGTAAAAAGAAAATACAAACTTTTGGTCAGGCTGTCTCATTGATGGCACATGTAATCACCGACAAGCTCCATGATTAATGTTGTGTGTCAAAACTACTTAGAACTACTTGGATGTTCGTTCTATCCGATCGGTCGGAGCCCTCGACAAAAATAAAACTGACATCATCGCTATCCAGCAGATAAGATGGACTGCAAAGGGATGTGCACGCCGTAAAAATTGTGGCATTTACTACAGCTGCCCCAGAGAGAGGCATGAATTTGGATTTGGATTTACAGTTGACAAGAGATGTTCATCCCTATAAGCGGTGGCATTAAGGCGAAAACTTTTTTATTATACTGATTTGCTTGAACGACCCCACGGAAAGATGATGAAAAAAAAAATACATTTTACGAATTAATACTGAAATAAAAGATGATATTGGGCCAACAATCATAAATTTCACTCTTCATACAAATAGCTCACATGATAAATTCTTGGCAGTTTCAACACAAAGATATCCATAGGTTAACTTAACTCTCCTCTGAATAAAACACAAGAAACCAGATTAATCATATATTGAAAGCAAACAGAATGTCCTCCGTGGTGCTAACACAGAGTCTGAACACCACCTGGTTGCAGGTAAGGTGTTCTTGTTGTTGAGCAGATGGAAGAATTGCGTTGAAAAAAAAAACGCGTGAGCAATGATGCAGGAATAGAGGCGAGAATCAAAAATTGTACTACATTTAATATTAGAAAAAAAATAATTATTGAGTGCGAAAAAATTACTGGATGGATCGGCGAATCTTACTCTCATCCTTTCAAAATATTGCCTTAAGATTTATTAAAAATGAATAAGTATTGTAAAAATTGTTTAATAATTGTTTTGCAAATTTCAACTACATGAACAACGGAATCAAACTAACTTTCATAACTCAAACATTTGCAATGAACCCAATATGCAAAATTAATAACATTAGGAACCTGTTAATTTCGGTCAGTCATAAGACAAAATTACTTTCCCATGCAACACCATCAGCAAAGGAAAAATAAAATTTCTCCATGGCAATACGAGTGTTTCAGAAATGAACATAGTATGGCGTTTAATCACAATGGGGAAACGAAATCTTATAACATTTTAGAAGAGAGAATACGTACGTGAAGACCATCACAATCATTATCAATTCTCCAAAAGATTTAATTTTATTAAACTTAGGTCAGGATATTACTTTAATAGTTTCTCTTTCGGATTTGTTCTACTATCTTTAATACTCGTATATGACATTCGAATTTGTGGATTACAAAATTTTGCCAAATTTATATCTTACTCTTTGGTAAAATTATAGGTATAGTATTCACACAAATTTTATAAGTAAGCGTGAACTACGAGTTCATAATTTCAACTCATCCTAGCAATTCCAACAACATTTCTAATCCTCTGGCATCGTTACTGCTAACCATCCTCACCACCTAACCCTCGTTCGACTATAAAATGATGTGTTTGACTAATCTTCTCTCTTACTTAAGGGGTGAGTTTTGTACGGACTTTATAATCTACACGAACAGAATGGATCTTTACTTCACTCCAGCCTTTTCATTTGCCCAAATATATTTATATTATTTTCATAAGGCAAATCTTGATGTTTTAAAAATATCTGCCTTAACAAATATAAACAAAATTTGTTGAACAAATTGTATTTCTCTCTTTTCCTATTCGCTTTGCCACCAACACAAATGCTCATATATTTTGCTGATAGTGGCCTCAACCATCCCATCCATCCGTTCACAGTGATCACTCATTCTTTGAAATCAGGTAGTTTTGCCAGCTTCTATAATTTGAAAAAATATTCAATATTTATCCAAGATATATTATTGTTATTTTTTCGCATTGTGGCCAACGAATGTCGCTTTTGTACTGTGGCCAAAGACTTTAAGATTAAAAATTAAAAATAAATATTTATATTTTATGATTGAAATTTATGCAAACAAATATGAAAAAAATGACAAAACTAAACAAATCACATCGTCATGATGTTGGTATTAAATATGAAAGGTTTTCGATGTTTCGTGGTGACTTTTTCAAATATTGTGGCCCAAAGGAAGAAAAATAATAATAAATAACAGAACAACCATTCACATTTTGTGGGCTAATTTAATAAGAATAACAAACGCTTCTGGTGAATCATCTTGTAGGTTGGGATTTGACACCCATGATGAATGTTGAGTAAACAAAGTATTTAATATTATTTTAATTTGAAAGAGTGAATAAAATGTTAGACACATTGTGAAAAGAAATATGGGTTTTCTGACTGTACTTTTGAAAATGGTATGTTATGAATTTTTCAAATTTTAAATATATTCGGAAGCATTGGAAGAAGATAATTTTTACTTACTCAGACACCGGGTTAATCATATCCCTTTTTCAACTGACCACTACTTTAAGGCCATCTTTAAATTAGAAACATTTGCGTCTAATTTTCGACATATCACGATAAAAAATTTTGGACTTTTATCCGATTTGGAAGGAAACATTTGCGGAAACCACTTTCGTAGTGAGCTTTATTGCAGTGATAAGTATTCAATCTTTGAACCTCTTATTTCGTCTGTTGTATCGAATTATTATGTAACGAAATTTCGCAATCGGCATTCCACGGCTGTATTTTTTTAGACTCTAAACTTTAAATGCCAGAATCTCACAAAAAAATATGTTTGAATTGCATTTTGAATTACTTTTACTTTTTAAAATACTTCTAAAAATATCTTGAAAAACTACTCACAATTTATACCAAAACGAAACTATTAACGTTCTTTAAAAATTGATAGAATCAACCCATAATCTAATAACGGTATGAATGAATATGAAATATAACTTAATTTTAATATAACTATATTTTGGCAAGAAATCTTCTATATGCGTTATTTACCAAACTGTGCAAAATTACGACTTTATATGAGATGCCTTAGTGTTTTGTTATCTACCAATATAGAAATTCATGACTTTCTGCATTTTTCGCCAGCATGCCTGTTCTCTGCATCACAGAGCCTTAGGTTTGTCTAAGACATCGGACAATTGTATGGAAGGAGGTACGGTGGTCCCAAAACTAGTCGATCTAAGAAAGAAGACACAAAAAAGTTGGGAAAAACTTGCTTTATTTTTCAACATAATCGCCTTTTAGCTCGTTACAGTTTTTCCTACTAAATTCAATAGCTTCTATACCCTGTTTATAGTAAAAATTACCGAACTCAATCGCAGACCCCACCTCTTTATTGTTGGCAAATCTTTTATCAGCGATCCATTTTTCCATATCAGGGACTAGAAAATAGTCCGAGGGAACAAATAAGATCCGTGACGAGGCAATTAGAAATTTAATTCTTTAATTTTGGCCATCGCAATAGCGTATTTATCAACTGGAGCATTGTCTTGATGGAACGACACTTTCTTTTTTCCCAAAAGCAGCCTTTTTCCCATAATTTCAACACCTAAACGCTGCATAATATTCGCCATTAATGGTTTTTCCTTTCCGCGGATAATCAATAAAAATAACCCATGCGCATCCCAAAAAACCAGACGCTATGACCTTGCCTACAAATGGAACCTTCTTCGCCTTCTTTGGACACGATTCTCCCATTCCAGTCCACCGTTTTAACTGTTTCTTTGTCTCAGTTGTGAGGTGGTGGACCCATCCATGATTATAAATCGACACAAAACTTCGGCTTCACGATGCTGCTTTTGCTCTATTCAAAGCAAGCGCGGCACCCATCTTACGTACAGCTTTTTCATCTTAAAATCTTCTGTCAGCATACGACGTATAGCACTTTTTGATATGTCTATCATTTCAGATAGCTCTCGCACCTTCAGCCGCCGGTCATCCAATACCATTTTCTGGATTTTCTTAACTGTGTCTGGCGTGGACACCTCAATCGGTCGATTACTTCGACTTCGTTTTGATATCTCGTACGGCCTTGTTTAAGCTCTGCTACCCAGTATTTTACAGTCATAGACGATGGAGCAGACTCCCTCGAAGTAGAATCTAACTCGGCTTTAATATTGGTTGTACTGAGACCTTTCAAATGGAAACATTAAATTACATAATGGTGACAAATATTTTCCATGTTTACAAATTCACTGAGACCATTTACTTTTGATGGCGCTTTGAAACTTAAAACATATGTTTTATAAGATTGCCACTTTTCACTGAAATATTTTTTTTCAAACTACTGGCACCATTTATACGACAGGTAGACTAGTTTTGGAACCGGCCTCGTAAGATTAAATATAGGCGTTTCGTTTCTTTATTTTTACGTTTTGATTGTTATTATTTAAATGACGATGAATGGCGTTTTCATTCATTAGCCATGTGCATCACGTAGAACGTTTCCAGAAGTACCGATCTGAGGCTATATAAATCAAGTATATTTAATCGTTGATGAAATCTGAGTCGATTTATTTATGTCCATCAATATGAGTGGCTGTAGAAAGCAAGATAGAGGCCGAGCTTTTTCAACTGAAAATGCTTCACAATTATATCTGTGGTCACAACCCATAACAGCCTAAGTCTGTTTTTCAATATGTTCAGTACAGGAGTTTAAAGTTTTGAATCTTCACTGAAAATCAGGAGAAGGTGTTTTTTGGAAAACTTTGCTACAGATTCCAAGGAAACGAATTTCTTTACTTAATTGTTAACAAAAAATAGTTGTTTATTCTCGCAGTCAAAATATATTATCGAAAAAGACACTTAGGCTCTTATGAATTGTTGAACGAAAGAAAGTCAAAAAGTTCAAGTTGAGTTAGGCTATTGTTCCAGATTAAATAATTTTTTTTTTGTTTGGAGAAAGACCTTAACTCAATTTATGTTTATCAAAAAACGAAATTGTAATTCGGAATAAGAGCTTAGCTCAAGTTAGGAAAATAAAATTGTTTCTTTATTTTTTTGGATTAACGATTTAAGTTGATTTAGGCAATGATGAAAAAATAATGTTTATATTTGTTGTAATCCTAAATTGACTTAGGCAGTTATGCCAAAACAGTCATTTAGAAAAATAACTTAAGCTGTTAGGTTTTTTAGGATTAATTGCCTTCCTAGAAGAGATACAAACATCAAAAATTTAGAGCAAATAAATTTAGATACGCTGAATACGGTGGTGCTAATAACTCAATTGTGTCCTAACTCGAGTTAGGCTGTTACGGGTTGTGACCACAGATATATTGGTTAAATCGAAAATCACTCTAGTAAAAACAGTGGATCTTTTCAGCACTTTTCTAACGTTTTTACAATTTTTTCGTTACTCTTCTAAACCGTAATGCAATATAGGCATCAAGTGTAGGAAGTGGGCGAAATTGGTTCAGCAGAAAAAACAACTTGCTTATAGAAGATGTAAATCTACCATTGGAAAAATTACTGTTTTTCTGTTATTTTTTAAACTTTTTACAATTCTTTTTCTTTTGAAATAAAATAAATATGTTGCTGTAATTGAGAGATACAGGAAGAAATTATAAAAAGCCGTTTTGGCCACGATTACTGAAAACACTAAGAAGTTTAATATTATATCATGTATGAGAAGCGGGAATAGTTTTCTGACAACGAACTGGTGTCTCATGAACGATACTGTTTGCTTCAATCTATGAAAACTGCTGTGTTCAATCGCTTATTTATAATAACGCAGCAACTTTTTAAATGATTTTGTTATCCATTTTTTTCACCGAAATTTTATACCTTTTTAGTGCCAACCGTAAGCATCCCACTATCGTTGTCGTTAATATACGGTAGTAAATATTCCAATATCGCCACCGCATTTTCAATAATGTAATCTTTGACTTTATTTAACTTCCCCAATAAGCTCCAGTAACTCGAAGTTGAAACTTCAACAATACGAAAATTTCAGCCGTTATTCATTTGTAAATAAAAGCTGATAAGTTAACTTTTATTAATGGAATCTATTAAATAAAAGTGTCTGCGATACAACAAAACTCGTAGTTACCTGTCCAAAACAGATGCATAAAATCTTGCCCCAGTTAATTAAGACAAATTAGGGGTATTTATGTAAATTTTGAATTGAAAGCAGTAAATTAATAACAAAATCAATTAAAAATCACCAGCCAATCAACGTTGCGTTTCTTCCAATTATGATGGTAATTATTAATACATCGTCGATATGCCTGGAAATAAAGATATTTGACTTAATTAGCGGTGATGTGCGAAAACGTAAATAAATGGAAATATTTCAAGTGGAATATGAAGAACGACTATTTTCACATTTCCACACCTTTTCATTCATTGACTTCTCTAATCGACGCTTATCAACTTACACAGAAAACACAAGTTACGTGTTGTAATCGGGTGAAATTGCTAAATTATTATCGAATGATCCTAAAATAAATATAGGTAGTATTTAAATTTTATATTATGTTTATAAAGCGCCAATTTCCAAAGCAATTTGATTGCAACTTGTATACACGTATTTGAAATTTATCGCAGATTAGTTAGTTAACATAATGACTACAAATTTGTGAAGACTAACATAATTTTAAAGTCTTTGGCTTTTTGAAATTCGACCAGTCATTTGTACGGCTACATGGAAAGATATAAAATACGAAAGGCCGAAAGTATTCGTACCAATGGAAGAGAAAGCACTATCAAACATGGAAGCAACGTCTTCCTAAGCTGTACAATTACTTTAAAAATTTTGGCAATAATAAAATTGTACGTATCGTTCGCTAGGAAATAGATAGGCGACTTATACAGTGTTGCGCAAAACAAATGCAACAAAATGTACTCCAGACTATAAATATATAATTTTCATAAAAACAAAACATTTAAAACAAAGCTTACTATTTATTTTCACAGAGGTATTATTAAGGTATAAAATTAATACATTACAACAACAACAACAATTGCGTTTAAAAGAAATATGAAAAAATGTACAACAGAGTCGGAATTCACTTGCGCAAAACAATTCCGGCCAGAACAAAGGCTGTAAATCATCCACTACTAGGATTGCGATCCATAGTTGCATGAACAATGCACCGGCTCATCGTCAGATGGGTGGGCTTGTCAAAAACGTCCTCTTTCAGTATTTAGTTTATCGACTTAATAATATGCTCATTATTAGGACGGTCCGAAACAAACAGACGTACACCACAGCATATTACTTTTAACAACTGATTAAAAAAAAATTCCCTTGAATGCCATGGATGAGATATGTTGTAATTACTGAGTAAATAGAGAAAATGGTTAGAAAAGTTTTGAAATACCTATTTGGGGCAAGTTTTCTGAACCTATTTTTTCCCATAGTTGATGCGTACAAAGTAGCGATTCAATGGCACATAAGTGGACGTGTTAAAAAACGCCCGGTTCGCATACATAATACATCAACTTTGATTGTCTCTACAGTAGAAAATCATATTTTTAGAATACACTCACAATTAGAGCAATCACTTAAAAAGCATAACTCCACATATGGCTTTCAATTAAGGAAAAATTTCAAAATTATTAAAAGATATTGAAAACTTTCCATTTTTGTAGAAATAGGTTCTTGATTTTTTCCCACTGAGCCGATTTCGACTATTTGTGATTGCGTTCTACAGCGCCATGGATAATGTACAGACACATCACTAAACAAGGGGGTTCTATCAAAAACGCATCTTTTGCATACATAATATAAACACTTGACCAGTTTTGACGGTGAAAACCACAATTTGTTAGTATTTTCCTATATCATAGCTCATAATAGGAGGGGCCACTTTAAGAAATATGTGAATTGAGATGTTCCTTATCGTGCCTATTAACTGGGATCGTAGACTGCTTAATTAACAAGTAAATTGCTAAATCAGCGAGGCACCGAATTGGAGTTAACCGGAAAGCGGAAGGACGGATAAGCCGATGGCGACATAAGTTTTTTTGCGACGATCTAAAATATATATTCCATGGAATCGCAGATAAGAGAATTACAAATGAGGAAAAAAATTTGTAGTTGCGGGGTTTTTTCGTGAGAAGCAATGCATTGGAAAATATGTTTCCTTTGGGGCAATGTCTTTTTGTATAATGAAAAATTGAGTAAATAACCTTGTAGGGTCTTGTTCATAAAGAGAAATAAGCTTTTCTACAGTATGAAAAGTCTCATCATAACATCAAAAGTCTTTTCATAAATCTTTTCCTGATAAAAAGCGTCTTATTTTCTCCATAAAAAGCGTCTTCCATAAAACTTTTTAAGGTATTTCCTATGTAAAAATGCCTCCAATGTTGTATAGAAAAGTATTTGTGAAAACCGAAAGTGGATTTGCTACTGCCGAATAGTTGTATTACATAAATTTTTATTTCATAGCCAATTTCAATTAGGCTCTTAGTTAAATGGAGTGTTTTGTATATAACAATAAATATCAACTAATTCACATCAATCACGCGTTAATTAATGGATATAACATATGTACAATATAATTACATTTTAAGTTCTTATCCTATATTTGAGCACATAGAAAAGAGTTTGAGTTCCTTAAATTAGTTACAAAAAATAAAACCTTTATTGAATTTCTACCCTAAAAAGGGCGTAGTAAAATTTTTTGAGATATTATAAGTATCTGTTTCAACGTGGTTTCGAAAAAATTCGTCTATCTGGTGCTGGGGCAAACATATTTTATTTGTACACATTTTTTTGACTTCATTTAGATGTTTTTTCAACAAAATTCAAGCTCCTTGCTGTTTGGGTTAATATCATCTGAAATTATTAAATTTCAATACGTAATTCCAAAAATGATTACGATTATTTTATTAGAAATTTATTTATTTATGTGAATGGAGGATAGGATCATGGTGTTGATATGTTCGAAACTATGTTTTGACGGTACATTCTTCACGATGGCCAAAGTTATTTTCAGGTTGGTTCAAAAACAGGCAAAAGTATATATTTGTGTTTTTTTGGCGGGTGTTTCCAATGGTGAAATATAAAATGTATGTATAAATGTATAAAATTGTAAATTTTCGGGTTTTCCCAAGTAGGACGTAATTAATTTTTCCTTTGAAGCAAATAATATTTTTGAATAATAAAGGGTTACCAATTTTTTTGGTTTCAACATCAAAGTTAAGACACACATAAAGCTATGAATAAAACTTTTATTTCTTTATAATGCTTAGACTCCGCCAATGTGACATACAATGTCATTTAAATGGTCGCCTCTGGATTGGTTGCAGCAGTGGATCCTTTTGAGGTAGTTCCTGACCACTTTTTCGCACATTTCGTGTAGTACGTTTGGGCATTATCCACGTAAACATGATCTTTGACTTAGCCCCACAAAAATGTCTAACGGCGTCAAATCGCATGGTCTTGGTGGCCAATTAACATCGCCAAAACGTGAAACTACGCTTTCTGGAAACTTCTCTTGCAATAAAGCCAAAATCGGTCATATTGAATCAAGTTTGAATCACCACTTTTGTAGTGTTTTAACTATTTTTACGCGTTCTTCGGTTGTTAAACGATCCATATTCGTAAATGGCAAACCTTTCATTAAATAAATTACACTTCAGATCACAGGTATTTAACAGATGACAGCCTTGCTAGACCGGCTGCTCTGAAACTAATAAGTGGATAACCTCATAATGAATTTTCATTATATCGTTTTTATTTTCTTTTGTGATATTTAAATATACAGACAACAACTGAAGAATTTTTCCTGTTCCATAATCGCTAACATTATATATTTGTTGTATAGCAACAATTTACTGTCGCAAGCACCGACCTGGAAATATATAATATTTGGGATTTCAATCATGAAACTGAAAAATTACTTGGGTTTAAAAGTGTACATCTCGAAAACATAGAACGTTTTTTTTTTAATTTTAAACGTTTTGTTGGAAAACATCCTGTATTTATTTTAAAAATGCTTCAACAAAAATTAATTGAATGAAAAAAAACTTTTCTATTTAAGAGCGTTTATTTAGCAAAGTAAACGATCTTTCTTTAAAGTACTACTCTTTGACCACCTTCTCCCATTTACCTTTTAATTTATTGACTAACAGGCCAAACTGATATAAGAAATTTGAGATAATTTTGACAACCTTCCAAGTTTTCAGTGAATTGATTTCCGCCATGGGCATATTGGAATCTATAATTAAGTTGCCCTCGGCTGACATTATTTAACATCTATAAAATTTATGGTTTAAAGATTCAGCCATTTCAAAATCAACTCTGGGTATTTATTACATATCTTTCAACGGCTGAAATCATATGTGTAAAAACATCTTGACCATATTTCAGAATTACAACAGCTTTGTGTAATGTATGCGAACCTATTGTTGGACACTGCGACAAATGAAGACGTTTTAGAAATTATACTTCTTTCAAATTTCCTATTGACGACATTGACTTTTTGATTGCAGCCGCATTTTGTTGGTTAACACCTTTTTCTGCT
>JAHXMU010025186.1:0-22537 GCA_019455685.1 Philornis downsi
AAGTGTACAGTATACTCTGCCATTTCATCATGGAAAGACTAACAAACGAGCAACGATTGCAAATCGTTGAAATTTATTATCAAAATTCGTGCTCTGTGACAAATGTGCATCGTTTGATACGACCATTTTATGGTCGTCATAATCGACCTGCTGAATCAGCAATTCGTGCTGTTATCTCCAAATTTTGCAAAAAATTTACTTTGTTGGACATAAAACCATCGACTCGCATGCGTAAAGTGCGTAGCGAAGAAAATGTTGCAGCCGTAGCGACCAGTGTTAATGACAATCGTGAAATGTCCATTCGTCGCCGTTCTCAGCGATTGGGCATCCAAAAGGATTTTTTTTGCTCCAATTGGCTAAGATGAACTTGGTTGACATGTGGTTTCATCAGGACGACGCAACATCCCACACTGCTCGTGAAACAATGGATATGTTGAGGGATGAATTTGGTGAGCAGTTTATCTCTCAATTTGGTCCTGTGAGTTGGCCCCCAAGATCTTGCGATTTAACGCCTTTTGATTATCTCTTGTGGGGTTATGTCAAGTCGTTAGTCTATGTGGATAAGCCGAACACTACCGAAGCCTTACAGAATAACATAACACACGTTATTCGTGGAATACAGGCCGAAATGCTCGAAAAAGTGACGAAAAATTGGACCATCCGAATGGACATTTTGAGACGGAGTCGCGGACAACATTTACATGAAATTATCTTTAAAAATTAAATGTCAAAGATCAATTTATGGATTTCAATAAAAAATTTTAATATATGATGCAAATTTGAGTGTTTTACTCGATTTAAAAAAAAAACTACGATTAAAAAATCACCATATATTTCCTTAACCTTTTAATGATTTCTTCACAAAAATATCTATTTATTGTAAAAAATCACATTTAATTTGTAATTAACTATCAAAATGTATTTTTTCATTTTGTACTTCGCACTATTTTTGTTTTTCTTTTTTTGTCTTTTAGGATAATTTTTTTTTTTTTTTTGCTGGCTTCTGGCAACACTGAAATATAGTTTACATACGACAAACCTTTCCATGGCAGGGTAGTGTTGAAAAGCGTTGTACTTCAACTTCACCATGGTGGCAGAACTATCGTTCAGAATATATTTTTTGAATTTTGCGAATTTTTTGGAAAATTTAACACATTTTTTTTTTTTGGCATATTTTTTGCTAACTTGAAAAGCGTTGTTCTTCAATTTCACCATGGTGGCAAAACTATCGTTCAGAATATATTTTTTGAATTTTGCGAATTTTTTGAAAAATTTAACACAATAATTATTATAATGTTTTTTCATATTACACAATTTTATTTGCTAGCTTCCGGCAATACTGCTCTATAGCTAGCCTACGACAAAGCTTTCTATGGCAGGGGAGTGTTGAAAAGCGTTGTTCTTCAACTTCGCCATGGTGGCAGAACTACCGACTACCAGTGCAGAGGCCTGTTCGCAGGCCTCCTAATTCATTCATTTTTCTTGCTGTAATATTTGCCTGGATGTGTGTGTGTATGTGTATGTGTGTGTGTGTACGTTTAAATGAGTGAGTGACAGAGTGTTATGCGCTTAATTAGAATTTTGTCTATTTTTCTCATTGTATGTTTGTGTTTGTGTGCCCATTTATCTCCATTTATTTGTTTGCACTTTTCTTGCAAACATCCGACATTGATGTCTGGCTTAAGCAAATCTTACACCCATTTAGTTACATGTAAACATGAGAGTGTGTTTGCGTGCATCTGTATGTGTATGCGAGTATGTGTCATGACAAACAATTAAGATTTCACACCAAAAATGTCTTATAATTAAAGAAATTAACATCTACCGACAATAGTTGAAAAACTGTGTAAACGAAAAATTCTGTAACCTCAATGGAGGAAGTGGGAATCATGAGAGCGGTTGCGGAATCTGGTTCTGTCAAAAGGAAAGTGTTGATAATATAATAAAAATCTTCACGCAACCGGGATGTAATTGCTGTGTGAAATAGTGGTATGCGAAGTGAATTCGATATGGTGGCATTTTGGCAAATTTCTGAAATTATACATATAAAATGTGTAGCAGAAACGTCATGATGATGGCTATGGTGAATGCAGAGATATTTAATTTCTTATCTTCGTTCGAATTCGTTGAGAGGGAGGCAAATTTTCAATTTTAGTAACAAAGAAGTAAAGAAATTTCAGTCAAGCGCATTAATTTTTAAGGCATTCTTACCCAAACTAGTTTCACTGAAATCATAAGCAGTTTGTGTGGTATTTAATTTAAAAGGACCTTTTGACAAAATGTCAAGTGTTGGTGTGACGAATTGCAAAAGCAGCGTAGCAGACCATAAAGCTTACAATTGGATAGTAAAGAATGTCTGCTCATTGCATCATCCAAATAAGTATTGTAATTTGTATTTGAAGGAAATGATCTGTACTACTGTTCGAGACAAACGAACAAATGGAAGATATAGCAAAAATATATCCATTTAACATGGTTAAAATGGTCAGATTAAGATCAACTATGCATCATTTTAGTCGATACATTGTTGCCATTTTAAAGCTAACTTAATTATGGCTCTGTTTATTCCCATAACCCACAAATTCTAAGATATAAATCCTAAATTTATCATCTCCACTGCAATTGAGACTAGTACATGCACAGTTCTCAATTGTAATGAGATTGAGTGCTTTATAGTAAACGTTAAGCCGATTGATCTATCAGAGAATTTATTTGATTTGCTCAAGTCAGTTCTGATCCTCTCCTATTGACCAAAGTTGGCCGCTTTTCGGCCATTGCTCCGTTTAGGTCGTCCAATTATTGAAAGTGCAGGTTCGAATCAAGAGTTTGGCTGCAGAGGAGCAGGCAATTCCCTGCCTATCCCTCAAACCAACACCAAAACCTTTCTGACCGTCAATCTTAGCTTGGCTACCGTTTGCACCATACGCACCGACCATCCAACTGTGACCGTTGTCCCTTAACGCCATCGTAGTGAACTACTTGTTGTTTCACCTGGCGTTCGCTTTAGCAAAGGGTTGATTTTGTTGCGATTCAGCAGCGATTTACAAATTGAAATTTGGTCCATGAGATATTTTTTTGCGTTAAATTGTGTGGCGTCCATTTATCAAGCTTTCAGCCTTGTTTAAGTTGGTTATTCACATTTCGTCTATATCGGAGAAAAACGGTAAAATATGGTCTGTTTTCCTATTGCTGGCGTCCATTTTTACGTATACTTAAATAATACTGAGTTAAACAATCACAAAAATGTCTGGGTAGTTTTTTAGAGTACGAAATGGTCATTGAATTGTAGAGTCCGTTAAAACTAAAATGCGTGTTAACTTGCTTCACGGGAGTAGCTCTTCCATTTCTCATACAAGGGATCCATTATTAAAAGTGGACGAGTTCAGTCTGTGGGGAAATCACCCAATTATCAACGACGGCATAAATTGCGCAGCTTCGAACCAAACACAGATCAGAACAGCAGTATTGCGGCTTAAGAACAACACAGCTGCGGGCGCTGATAGCCTGTCAGCAGAGCTGTTTAAAACTGGTGGCGATGAGCTGATAGACAGCCTGCATCAGGTCCTAAATACGATTTGGCTCGAGGAAAACATGCCTAATGATTGGAATTTGAGCGTACAGTATCCTGTGATTAAAAAAGGCGAACCATGTGTTTGTAAACATTATTGCGGTATCAGTCTTTTACCCATTGCTTATAACGCCCCGTCGAGTGTGATATGTGAAAGACTAAAGCCGATTTTAACTGACATTTTTGGGCCTTATCAATGCGGCTTTAGATCTGGTAAATCAACAACTGACCAGATATTCACACTACGACAAATTCTGGAGAAGACCCAAGAAAACAAGATCGACACGCACCATCTTTTTGTCGATTATAAAAAAGCTGCCTTTAATAGCCCGATACGGAAAAACTGTATGAGGTCATGCCTGAGTTTGCAACTCTTACGAAGCTTATACGTCTTTGTAGGATGACGCAAAGTCTTCAAGTCTTCAGTCAATTTATCGTGCGGCCTCTTCAACATGCTGTTGGAGATGATTATGAGGGAAGCTACAGTTAACACGACTGATACCATCTTTAATAAGAGCCATATGTTACTCTCATATGCAGATGACATAGACATTATTGGCCGAAAGTTGCGAGATGTTACTGCAGCCTTCTCAAGCATCGAAAAGCAAGCAGTGAAAATGGGTCTGGTGGTAGACGAGAACAAAACAAAGTTATTGGTTTCAACGAAGAAAAAGCCTACTCGTTTGGGACGCTGTGTGAATGTTGGCAACTATAATTTTGAAGTGGTGGAAAGCTTCATCTACCTCGGTTCCGCTGTAAACAAAATGTATGATGTCAGCATGGAGATAAAGAGGAGATCACTACTTGCTAACAGATGTTACTATGGGCTAAGCAAGCGATTCAATGATAAATCCCTCTCTCGACAAACAAAAATCCGATTGTACCAAACGTTGGTGCTACTTGTCTCGTTAAATGGCGCAAAATCCTGAGTTATGAGGCAAGCGGATGAATCAGTACTGGAAGTTTTCAAGAGGAAAATACTCCAGAAGGTATATGGGCCCATCATCGTTAACGGAGAGTATCGGCGTTAGATGAACAATGAGCTGTATAAGCTATATGACGACATCGGCGTGGTCAAACGCACTAATATACATCGATTGCGTTGGCTGGGTCATGTTGTGCGGATGGACCCAAATGCTCCGGCATGGGAAGTTTCCGACAGCAATCTCGATGGACGAAGAGAAGAAGTCGACCAAAACTCCGTTGGAAGGACCAGGCTTTTGAAATACTATCGAAGTTTGGTGTGACGAATTGGAGGAGAAGCCCAGAAGATCGAAATGCTTGGAATTATTTTCTACGGGCAGTGTATAATAGATAAAGATGTCTATTCCAGTTGCCACCTAACAAGAAGAAGAGTTCAGTCTGTGTTCAGTCTGTTTTCGTATAGCCTCAAAAATTTACAATCCAGGCATGGCGGTGCATTATATTTAATTTCGTTGGATTAAAATAGGTTTGTGTCCACTTTTGGGTATATACTCCGCATGCAGGGTTAGTCTTATTAAATTACGAAAGGCGAACCATCGATTTTTGTCGATCGCTCGTAATGGACCTCTACCTTCAATCTATCTTCAATCATCTACTATGGTACAATTTATCCTCTAAAATTAAGAATATGCTAAAATTCTATTCTTAATGTGCGCTTAATCTGTAAGGAAATTTGGAGCAGTAATTTTCGTGATTCTAGCTTAAGCAGTTTGTCTGGCCAAACGTAAGAATTATAAATTTCGAAATATTGTTGCCTGTCGCATCCCTATTCCAAAAGAGGAATGCCAAAAACTAACTTTACCCAGCAAAAATGTTGATATTCACAACAAATATTCATCTAGTTGTTGGGCAAAAATGACGATTTTAACATTGGATTGTCATAGGAGTACTTGGCAGTACTTGGCAACCATTCAGCAGCAATTTTTTACATTGAGGCGTTTATATGAATTGTTGCCTGGAATTACATAACAGCACTATAGGCTGACTGAATACTGACTTAATTGTAACCAAGATCTTTTTTTAGAGGCGTTGAAAAAAAACACAGTTCTTTTCAGAAATAGGCCAGAAGAGCATCTATTTTAATTTCTCTGTAAGCTGATTTTTAGAAACTCCCCATTGCATTGGCTTCAAAAGCTTCCTGTCCTTACTGGACTTGATGTTTTCTTTTCGGATCACAAAAGTTTAAACACAAAGTTTACAAAATATAACCTATAAATTGGGATGATTTGAAGCAATGCATGTGAACTATTATTGAGGTTATTCCTGTTAAGTAATGAATTCAATAAATTTAAAAAATTATTAAAAGTAGACAGAATGAGGTTATGTATGAAACAACACATCGGGCAGATGGCCGCCGCGGCTTTGCAGGCACACACGCGATCTTTCAATGAAATTTTCAATGCCCGTTTTGCATAAATGTTGCGGTGTTTCATTAATGCAGCGTCCAATTTCCTCTTTTCCTCTTGAGTAGTCGTCGGCTTATTCGCGTAAACCATCGACTTCAAAAAACCCCAAATTCTGGTCTCCAAAACGCGAAATAACACGATCGGGAAATGACTGACGCAGGAATTGCTTCTCTGGCTGTATGACATGTGGCGCCGTCTTGTTGAAACCACATGCCCTCCACATTCATTTCTTCAATCCTAGGCCCGAACGAACTCCCTTCGCTGTCCATGGTCAGCTGGCTTCAGTTCCTGAGTCAATTGCACTTTGTATGCAGGAAGATGCAAATCTTTCGTCAAAATTCGTGCATAGTGGATTTGGAGACACCAATTTGCTGAGCTCGGTATCGAATTGAGGTGGATGGAGTTTGAGCCACGTCATCACGTACAGCTGCGACATTTTCGGTCGATCGACCTGGTTTAAGGCGCGTTGTTGTCTTTACATCACTTTAATTCACTTAACTGAATTCTGGATATTTTCGGATGCTTGTTAAGACATTCGTCCGAAATTATGCGATAAATCGAGCAAATAGTCCGTAAATGATCAGAAAGTCGTAATATTTTGCGGACAAAATGTCAGAAAACGATTTCTAAAGTCGGAATATTCTCGGATACTTGCTTAGACTTCATACCGACTATGTCTAAAATTTCTTACAAATATTCTCAGAATTTCCCTCAGAATTCTGAAAGAAATCTGTTAGAAAAATCTGCACACTCTTCCGAGTTTCCCCAGACAATTTTTGCCGAATTCTTGTCAACCGCCCATTTCGATTTCGGCAACAGAATCGACAACTTGTACAGAGTGTCTGACAGAATTCGGAGATAAATGTTTACTGGGTACATGTAGATTTTTAAGCGGCTTTAGGTTCAGGCGAAGTGAAATCAACAAAAATTTCTCTAATACCTGTTCCAATTTACGTTAAATAGAATTTTCTTAGAAGTAGCTAATTGATATCAATGTTTACTTCGTTTCTCGGCCAGCAAACTTTTTTTTGCGAGACGAAAACTGTGCGATAATTGGATTACACTGTTTGAGACAGTTTAATGGTATTAAAGTTACGTCTAAACTTAAATATTGTCTTACATTTATGAAATATACAAGTCATTTCTTCGTGCCTTCAAAAGGCATAATAAGGATAACTATCCTTATTATTTCTACATGTACACTTTTCTGGCACTGTAACATATCATTTCAATTACTCAGCTCCATCGTTGTCTTATTTTAATTTCTACGATATGAAAGGAACATTTTTTTCTTAATTTTAATTTGATTTTTGCTTTAACATATGTTTTCTTTTAATAAGTGCTCAAGTACAAGTATAAGCAAACAGAGCCTGATGGTGTAGACACAGAGAGATTGAGAGAATGGAAAGTAAAACTTTTCTTTTTGTTATTAAGGAAATGAAATCTTGTATTCCAGTTGTGTTTATTTATTTTTATATTTTCTCATGTCCCTAAGTTTAAACGAATTCTACAAAGGATTCAGGGACACATTTAAAGTTCACACCAACAACAAGACGCCTATGATTCTCTTGGAGCTTTATTATATGTGCGGCTTTAAGGAAACCCATCCTTCCCTATTTGTCTTTGTCTTGGAGAGTATCCTTATAGACGCTTGTCTATTCCTGTATTGTCAGCCAGCTGGCAAGGAGGGTTGTACGAGTATGTCAAGAAATGTGATCAAGGATGATGATTTACATCAATCATACATCAAAAGCACCATCCAGCACTGTGTTTGTCAGTTTCAGTTAGGTGAATCAATCAAAAATAAAGTTCTTGCATATCTTAGAATTTAGAGCTTAGTAAGTAAACAAATAATATTTTTGATATCTTCACATATTAAATCCAAGACACGTCGCAAGAAATATGATTTTGCTCCCCAGTGTTTAAGTAATTTCTTTGAGTTTGGTTTGGTCTTTTGAGTTTGGTATGCCGGCAACTGAGCTTAATACAAAGCTGACGAACATTCTTCAATTAACACAGACACAGACTTTTTAGAACCCTTAGATAGCAAAATATGTCTCTCCTTAAACACATGCTGTCAAAAAAAAAATACTGGAAATTGATCATTCAAAAAGTCCGTTTAAAGAAATTTGTAAACTTCTTCGTCCTGAGCGCTTTCTATTGTTTAATTTGTCTACGGTACTCGATTTTGTTCATCTCAAATGTATTTTGTTATCCTTAAAATGGATAACAAATATCGAAAAAAGAATTTGTCTCACATTTTGTATTGTAAATAGAATTTTGTATAACGAACGGCTAAAAATTATACAGAGGGCTCACAACTATTTGACTTCGCCAAAAACATTGCATATGAGTGGTACAGTGCACTTAAAAGCAGTCGAGATGTGGCGGAAGATTTGCCTTGTTCTGGTCGGCCATCAATGTCTTCAACTGAAGTTAACATCGATAAAGTAAAGTAAATGGTGATGGAAATCGTCATTTGAGCTCGAGAGAGAGAGAGTCGTTGAAGTTTCTTTGTCTTCGTACTAAGACTGTACATGATTTTTTGTGGCGTATGAAGCGCCTTGCCGCTCCACTAGACCTCCGAAAGCCCTCAATTTTCTCCAAAAATTTAGTTGTGTAAAACTGATTGAAGACATGCTGGACCAAGTCAATTCCGATTCCAAAGAAGTATATTTAAATTGGATATAAGACATGAGTTTACTAGTTTGACATGCAAGTCAGTCAACAGGCTTTGGAATGGCGCCTTTCTAATTAACCGAAACCGAAAAACACGTCAAGCTAAGTCTATTCAATGCTGACTGATTTCTTTTATTATCGGTGTGTGTTATGGTGTAATCGAAAGTCTTGCTAGAAGATCAGACCGTTAATAGAGGTCACATTATCACGATAACGTAAACGAATTTTAGGCCAATAACATCAACCAATACAGGGTGGCTCAACAACTGCACTACAATGAGATATTCAAATAACTTTTTTTTAATCAATGTACCGGGTTATCCATTGTTCGGTTTCCAAAGTATAGTTAAATAAAACGCATATAAAGCTATGATGTCGATGAAACTATTATTTCATTATAATACTTGGACTTTGCCATTATGTGCGAAATATAATGTCATTTAAATCACCGCCTCTGGATTGGTTGCAGCAGTGGATCCTTTTGAGGTAATTTTGGGCGCTATCTCGGCAATAACTTGATGCATTTTGGTTTTCAAATGCTCCAATTTATGGAGATTATTCGAGTAAGCATGGTCTTTGACATAGTCCCACAAAAAAAGTCTAACGGCGTCAAATCGTATGATCTTGGTGACCAATTGACGTCGACAAAATGTGAAATTAAGGTTTCTGGAATCTTCTCATGCAATATAGCCAAAATCGGCTGTTTAGTGTGGCTCGTGGCACCGTCTTGTTGAAACATCATATCTATATCATATCCAATTGATGTCGACAAAACGTGAAATTAACCTTTCTGGAATGTTCTTATGCAATATAGCCAAAAACATCATATCCATATCTCATCCAGTTGATAATCTTCAATTACGAGCCAAAAAAAATTCTGCTATCATACTGCTATAGTGCTCAGAATTCAAATTCGGATCATCCACCATACTCTCATTAACAGAAGCAATATTTCCGCATTGCGTACATTATGATGATGCACAGGCCTGACCACATCTGTATCGCTTCCAGTCTCTTCAAATTTCATTATAGTCTTACCAATTCCTTGCATAGTGGGCCGGAGTTGGTGACCACAATCGCTCCGTAATGCACGAAAAGTGTCCACGTTTGAATTACCACTTTTGTAGTAAATTTTAACTAATTTTACGGTTTCATCGGTTGTTAAACGATCAATATTCGTAAATAGCAAACTTTTCACTAAATAAAGAACACTTCAGATGACAGTTATTTAACAGCTGACAGCCTTGCCAGATCGGAAGTTTTGCAACTACTAAATGAATAATCCTGTATTATCGAGGTGGCATCGACAGACTTTTTTCTCGTTCTAGAAACTGTATCTGCGGCGAGAACTGAAGCCTTTTCCGCAGAATTCGTTCGAAAAACGTTTTGAAGATTGGATCATCCGTTAACATAAGTGTAGTACTTTTGAAGGGGCCTGTAAGCGATATAAATGCTTCCATTCTAATTTAAATTTCTATTTACAAATTTTTATGAAAAATTGTCCTTAATTATGTCTAACACCTATTCTGTCACCTGTTTATGTCTGTCACCTATTTAGTAAAACATTTGTCATCTATAATCTTATTTTGAAAAAAATTGTCGCCTTTGACCTCTTTATGGAACACTCTGATGTAAAGCTAAAAATATATATAAATATAAAATATATAAATAAAAATATGTAAATTCTCTTGTACCTCTTCTCTTGTATGAATAGTGTTGAGCGGATTACATGCCGTTTAGTAATTCATTTTTTATTCTTATTAATTCAACTATATTATTTGTTAATTTAAATTTCAATACCTTTTTTGAATTAAAAATCATACCTAATACATTGTCTAGATTTACGTAATGCATTGAACTTTCACACTTAGTCATACTATCATGAATTGTAATATTATTTTCTAGCCATATAGCAATTATAGCTATTTATCTTTAACATAAGTTCGTCGAAAATAAAACCGAGGTTTCGTGGTGCAAGATCACGGTGACTCAGCCCCTTTTTCTCGAGATCCTCATCAAAGACGAAGCAACTCACATATCTCTGTAGTAAACGTAAGTTTCTACAAACAAATCTTAAGTAAATTCTCCATTTACCCGAAAAAAAAACAATCAGCAAGTACCCTCCACTTACCGGTGTAAAAAAACACAAGTTAAATTTCCTTGACTTTCCTTCTCGTAACCACAAGTCAAATTTCCTTGACTTTCCTTCTCCTAACCACAATCCTCATATTGTGGTGAATAGTATTTCCTGACTGTCAAAGGCATTTCTATCATCCTAAGATGACAAGATTTTAAACAAATAGGAAGTGATCCCTTTGAGCTTACATAATTTCTACTTTTAGGCTTAGTAGGAACGGGACCTACTGGTTAATGATGATTGTGTATGTTGGTTTAAGTAGCTGTTACTAAGGAAGTTTGTTTGAAACATAGAGGTGGCCGCCGATAGCCGTCCAACTGTCACGCCAAAACCAATCACTAAAATTTAAAAGAGAATGCGCTATAAGAATTACCCTAAGGTGCAATTGCATTGACGTGCTTGATTCCCAGTTTAGCCAGTGTGGTTTGGAACATGTCTGTCATTAAGGAGACTATAATTCTAGTCGGAATCGAGAATTTGACGAATTTACCATTTCATTGAGTAGGGAATAACTATACGAGAGAGATATTGCTGAAGCTGAACAGTCAACACATAAAATCCTCTTAGGGTTAGACAGAAATATCGCAAGCAACTTGACGGTATTATCGTATGATATAGCAAAGTCGGATCGGCGGCATTATCGTATAGTACAACAAAGTCTGAGCTTTTAATTCGAACTAGAAACCATTTCAAATTGAAAGAAATACAATACTCGATAAAGAGAAATCAATTAAGACCATAAAACCCCTATTTTCTCATTTGTGTAAGAGTTCTGCCTTGCTATGTCTGTAGCTTTCTACATTTACATTTATATAATCTCAAAAGTCTTCATTATGCCACCCTCGCATTTCCGGCAACATGATTCTTTTATCCATGTTGTCTGCATACCTATACCTATGTGTGTAATAAGAACATGTTAGCCCTCATTCTTCATATCAGACATAATATGTCGTCGTCATCGCCGTTGTTCCCTCTATGCCCGACTTATACTCGTATGTTGCCAGCATTTGCCATAAAACATCTCATCTTATGTGTTTTCTACAACGCTGGCAATGTCCTTATCGTAAACTACACATAGGAAGAAGGTCCTTTTTGCGTTCAATTCAATTTCATTCTTCTCACTTCAAATGGTTTTAAACAATGTCCCTTTTTTTGCCATCGTTAAGGAAGCTGTTTCAGGACACTAGTGTTAGTGTTAAGCACATATGTAATGTACATCGATGAACAAGGGGAGAAAGCGAAAAAGGAACGCCAAGAAATAACACAGGCTTGTACACAGACACCCACACACAAGGCAACACAAATACGCACCCACACAAATGGTTCTTTTCTTACTTCACAGCTATTTCTTGACCATATGTTGGGTTTCTATTTGTTCAATTTTCTAAAGGACATATTTAACAAAATGTTTTCTTCTTCACTAAATTGAAAAATGTTGTAAATAATTTCCTTAAACATGGAAGACAATAAAAATTCAAGGCACAAAAATTGTATATTGCTTGAGTTGAGACTTAAATAGACACGTTTCGCATTATCCTTAAGCAAACGCACGCAGAGAGTTGACGGGCGGGGTGGTATGCCTTTTATCGTTTGCTTCGAATTCCAGTAAAAGAAATTCGAAACGCCTAATTGGACAATGAACGCAAAAGCTTTTGGATTTGGTGGCGACGGTCATGTTGAAATACGGAATTATATTAAATGATTGCTGCCTAAGACTTTTTGACTCGTGTGAGCATTTTAGAAATCTTTTGGCGTCAGTAAATTATCGGAATTAACTACTGGCCATTTTTCATTAAGATGGATTTGGAGTTACAGACAGCTGAACAGTAATACTGTAATTAATTTCCATGGCATGGTTGTAACAAAGTTAATTTTAGATATAATATATATTAATTTTTTTTTCTTAACACTTCATTTGCAAGGTCAATTTGTCGAACCTTTTGGATTCTTTGGGATTTACTTTATGTACAGTTTTGAGTGACATCATTAGGGTACAACAACGTGTATAGAGGGCGCATAGGCATCACAAAACCACGTACCAGTGAAGAAATCTTAACTTACTTCGGCAAACTCTCGTCACTACTACGACAGAATGCTTCTTGCTTCTGTGTTCCTAACACACTGTGGCAACATATTGTACACGCCATAGCGATAGACTAAAAAATCATGATCAATAAAGACCCGGCATGAAAAACAGTACCGTCCAGTTTTTGGGGAAAACGGTGAGTGTCATTTTGTTAGAACCAAATGCCTCCAAGGTCACGAAATTCAGTGGGTTTAATTCCATCAATGATGAAATGTCCTATAATACAGAGCAAAAATGACAACATAGCTTGATCTGCCATAAAATCCCAACTGGAAAAAATATCCCTAAATAAAACTTCCCTTAAAAACCGTGATATTCAACGACGATGAAATGATGCATACATGGCAATGCTGCAGCCAAATTTAAAGCATGATATGAAAGAATTACTTAAGAAAAGGAAAAAGAGGCGAATCATCGACTAAACGCAAGGCAACTTTGTAGAGAATGAGGGAGGAGAGAGTATGTAAGAAAGAATGAATGAGGGAGGAGAGAGTATGTAAGAAAGTGCCGAGAAGAAGGGCAAGGTCAAAAGTTCTAACAAAAGACTGATACAGAAAACTTTCATACAAGGACAATTCCCTTTGACTTGCGAGATCGAAGAACGTACTACAACTGCGGAGAGTGCATTTCCACAAATTACTAATTCGGGCGGGCAAATTAAATGAGGAAATCCAAATCGTCGGCTGATAATGGCAATGCGACACCTCTCGAACTCGATTTGCCCCAAACGATGATGAAATTGTGCATACATGGCAATGCTACAGCCAAATGTAAAGCATGATATGAATGAATGACTTAAAGAAAGGAAAAAAAGAGGCGAATCATCGATTAAACGCAAGGCAATTTTGTAAAGGATGACAGAGGAGAGAGTATGTAAGAAAGCGCCGAGAAGAAGGGCAAGGTCTAAATTTTTAACAAAAGATTGATACAGGAAACTTTCATTCAAGGACAATAAAAGGAATTGGCTTACGGGATCGAAGAATGTAATACAACTGCGGAGAGTGCATTTCCACAAATTACTAATTCTGACGGGCAAATTAAATGAGGCAATGCAAATCATCGGTCTGATAATGGCAAACGAATGTCTGTCTGTCTGGTAATGTGAATCTGTGTGAATCCTGCTTGAAGAGTCCACATGCGTATAACAAATCTCGCGAGATCTAACAATAGTATTAAGTAAAGGACTGAACTGTTCAATCCGACTTAGTTTTACCTCTTTAGGAGGGCTTTAGACCTGATACATCGGCTATTACTGACCAGATATTCGTTTCACTGCTAAGGTCTTAAATCCGGTTAATGCAAATGGCGGTATTTTTCGCCGATTATAAAGCTGTTTTCAATAGCACGATGCGAAAAAAAAATTATTTGAACATATTGCTGTGTTCAGTTACCTTTTGAAATTAATACGCCTCTGAATGATACTCTTCGGCATGAAGTCTTCAGCGATGGCAGGCATAAATCTCTCTGAGAAATTTTAGAACAAATTGGGGATTAGCGATGCCTATCGCTTAATATTTTCTGAATATTAATAAAGATGAAACCGTGGAGAAAACCAATGCCACTATAATTGGACTATATTACACTATATATTGGACAAAAGCTACAGGTTTTTTACGTACGTTGAAGATATAGCAGCTTTCGAAAACTGTGAGATGTTACTGCAGTCCTCTCTAAAATCTGCTAAGGAGTCAGTAAAGGTTTGGTTCCGTCAACGAGGACAAATGCATGAACTGTAGTTCAACAAAATGAATGACGTCAGCCTGGGGACACGCAAAAAGGATAATATAGGAGATATCAGCATGAGCGTAATAATCTAAATTTGCTTAATGCTTGGTGTATTACGAAAATGTCATAATTCGGTTCTATTAAATAAAAGATGAGCATTTAAGAATATAATAGAAAAATTGGTATAGAAAGCACAAGAAGGGTTAAAGTTAATCAAACGCTCTTTTAGTCAATTTAGTTTAGTTAATTCTTTGTTGAATTTTGAAAACTTGGTCAGTTTCTGTAGGAGTTACTAGACTAGGACTGGTCGATATGGCACTTTAACAATATTTTATTGACCTGAATTAGTGAAAATTTTTCGGAAATACTTAGAAACTAAAAACAATATAGAAAAGTTCAATATGGAAGTTCAAAAACGACAAAAAACTTTCACAGAATTTCAAGTCTCTGGTAATCGGTTCATTATTCCCGCAATTTGTTCGGTCAAAAAAAATGTTTATAAAACAAACATTCTAAAGCCGCGTTATGGGGAAGAAAATGCAAATTAAGGACAGTCTATTTCCTTATTTAAATTATTGAAAGCGAAAAAGATTGAGTAACGTGATCTACCATATCTTAAAGATTTATAGATCAGGAAGTTGTCGCCGACTTTCATGTAAGTCAATCAATAATCTAGTTAAACTTTAAGAATTATTTTTAAAGTTTTTCAATACTATGTAAGAGTATTTATTAGCAAATCCTTCCAAATCAAGTACAATACTCTAAATTACTCCTGACAAAAGAAACGTATAAGAACTTCATTGCGTCGAATCTTTGAAATATTTGGAAGTTGTTTTAATAAATCCCAACATAGCGTAAGCATCAATATGGTTATCAAACTCTAATCGATAATTGCAGTCGACAAAGAGGTGATAAGAGATGATTATGGGCTGATTTTTCTTGGGCCTTATCCAGGATTTGTTAAGCCAGGTAATGGCAAAATTGTTCAATCAGACAAATGTGATTTTTTCGATATTTGCCTAAGATTTTTACCACAACGTGCTTATAGAGTACGCTCATAGCCACTATTCTAGGACAGACTTACAGCCAGACAAACGGCATCCGCAACTAAGCAGATTTCCATTAATGTCCTTTCGGAATGTCTTTTGGAAAGGCCCCATAATAACTTAAATTTCATAAAAAATGTGTACATTTGGAAAGTAAACAGTAAGAGTATTTAATGAACCTTTTAGAAGCAATAAAAGCCCCACCCAGGACATTTCTGTTCCACATAAATTACATGACAATTTTGATATTTATCCTCACGCTGTAGAAACTTCCTGTTCTGGTGAAATCACTCATCACATGGGACAATACCTCGTTATTCATATAGCGTTTATTCAATATCACCGTCCGTCCCACTATCTATATCGATAATACTCAAAAAAACAAAAAAAAATCAAAAATCTGATATCCTGTAATTTGTACTGAAACAACACACATATAAAAGGCATCCAAAACACAATCACCATCTCAGCATAACCGCTTAGAGACTCTATCATCATTTGTAATGAAGATTTTCTGTTTTAACCGTGGATGTTTGTTGTATCCTGCTGGTGGTGTCCTTTTCTTCTTGTCCTGTTGTGTGTGTGTGTGTTGAATTCGAGAATGCAAACGAGCTGTGCATCGAACGTCCAACCGACAGCTCAATAATGATTTCCTTGGTGGATTCGATTTGTGATGTCTCAAAGCTCATTTCTCTCTTGTTGCCAGGAAAAGAGAAATGCAATTTTCCATTGTAAGCAGAAACGAACGCGTCCTTTACAAATTGGACATCCAATGCTAGAGCAGTGTTTGGTGGTAGTAACTAAAGGATGCCAGATAATACAAAAAGGAAATTATTGTGTTTTTACATGTTTAGTTATAATTCTCCAATACTCTCAAGTATTGATTATTTGTAAAAGATACCACCCGAGTTGTGTTCATGAGGATAAAGTTTATTATTACGACCAAAAGATGAGCTTCGCCATGGAGGGCAGTAGCAAGAGTTGTGGGCATAAAAATGCCATTGTTCGAAGGACATCCACAATGAAACACGAAATTAAGAAGAGTATTTTTTTGTTTGTTTTTTTTTTTGGTAAATAAAATTAAATAAATAAATAAGACACACATAAAGTTGAGATTTCGGTGAAACCTTTGTTTTATTATTATACTTCGACCTTGCAATTATGTACGAAATACAATATCATTTAAATGATTTCCTCTGGGTTGGCAGCAGTGGATCCTTTTAAAGTAGGTTTCAAACAAAAATACGTCCCAATGACACCTTCAGACCATAATGCGCATCAAGCATTCACTTTTTCCGGATGCACCGGCTTTTCCACAATCACTTCTGAGTTCGCCAAGCCCAATTTGCGGCAATTTTGCTTGTTGATGTAGCCAACGAGTGAGAAATGAGCTTCATCGCTGAAGAAAATTTTGTTCGATTGAAAGCTCAAGGTTTACTTGACTATCCCAGGGGGCGCTGGCAATCGCATCGTAATATTCACGGCGAGACTCACGTTAAAACTTCGTGGACTTCTTCTGAAAGCCCATGTTTGAATCGTCACTTTTGTAGTAAGTTTTAACTATTCTTACGCGTTCTTCGGTTGATAAACGATCCACATTTGTAAATGATCAAACCTTTCGCTAAATAAATAACACTTCAAATGACAGGTATTTAACAGCTGACCACCTTGCCAGACCGGCGGCTTTGAAACCACTTAACGGATAACTCGTTATATAAAATTGTTGCTTTATTTATTGACTTTCAAACTGATCAAGAATTAATTATTCGAAAGTCGTGCTTTCAGATGTTGAGAGAATAACCTTTCTATGTTAGTAAGGATAAAATAAAGGGCAGACGAGTACAAAAATGGTATCGTTATTCAAAAACAACGATGGGCTTATATATTTAGCAACCTCTACCGGCCCTCCAACGTAGAATTTCAATAAAAATCTAATTTTCCAAATTAGTTCGTTTATAGAACAAAGAAAGGAAGTATAAAACTGGTACGATCATCTACCACAAAAGTCTGAAGCTAACTCAACAAAATTATGAAGACCATTCTTCCAACAGCTTAGGTACTGAATGAGAAGTTAATGCCCTTCGTACTAATTCGTACTTTTAGCCATAACTAAAGTTGGAATAGTGATAAAAAGTTCCATCGCTCATAGCAAATGTTTGAGCCAAATATCATGGAATAACATTTGCATATTCCTCTCACAGAGCGTAGTTGCCATGCAGAAAGGAATTTTTCGAAATTGCTGTCTTTAGGGTGTAGAACAATGAAGAAAGGGGACAAATATTGTACCATTCCCAGAATATACCAGTGAATATACGATGTATATCACTTTTTGAAAAGCCTATTATTTCAGCTAGTTCACGCACCTTCAGTCGATCATCAACGATTATCCAATACCATTTTGTGAAGTTTCTTAACTATGTCTGGCGTTCATCCTGGCAGCTTGTACGACATCGTTTAAACTATGCTACCCAATATTTTACAGTCGTTAACGAAGCAGCAGACTCCCCCAGAGTATAATCTAGATCGACATTAAATTAGTTGAGACCTTTCCGATGGAAATGTTGAATTATGTTTACAAATTTACTGAAATGTTTACTTTTGATGGCTCAAATAAAAATATTAAACAACGTAGCGCCTTGAAACTTAAAACATATGTTTTATAAGGTTGGCACTTTTCGCTAAAATAATTTTATGGACACTACTGGCACTACCTATACATTAGTTACTTACTTAGTTTTGGGACCTCCCTCGTATCTATTACAAACGTTTTCTATATTAGCCCCGAAACATTTAAAGCGATGTGTTAATACCGAACACAGATTTAATGATAAATATGTTCAGAAAATGCTAAAAGAGAATTAGATTCTGTCTGGGCAACTTTTTTTTCTACTGAGCTTATTTTGTGGCCGTGTAAGTGGATTTCCCAAAAACGGCTCCTTATCATACGTCATCATAGCCGATCCGTCAAAAGAAAAAAAAAAAAGAAAAAAAAGATGCTAATCGGTTAAGATCTTTCGTCCTGCCTGCATCTAACAAAAACCATTGTTTGTAGTTGATGAACAAATGGTAAAATTGTTAAAAAAAAGTCCTTAAAATTACAAATTTTTTAGACAGGGAGTTTGTTCTGTTTGAACAGGTATTTTTCTATAAATTTTGCCTGATTTCTGCCAGTAATTATACTGAATTCAACCATTTATAAATACTATTTTACACTTTTGTGATAACGACAGCCACTTGGCATTAGCAGTACGAACTCTCTGGTGGACGGACGATTAGATATCTTCGTGCAAGTAAATTTTTTTACAGCGATAAAGAATATATAACATATTGACCAATAAGTCCCAGAATTTGCATACAGAAAGAATGGATCTTCTTTTTAGGAAATGGCAACAATGCCCGTTAAAATTTCACATCATTCGGCCGATCGGTTATTTGTATGTATTTGTATTTAAGTAACGCTACTTTTGCTTTTTTTGTACGCACAATAATAAAGACCTATCAAATTTCGTAAATTGACTAAACAGTGCTAGTTGATGGGCAAAAATATCGCTCGAATTCAGAAAAGGTTTGAAAAATGCTACAGCGACTTTTTTCGTTTGCCAACAATTTTTCGAAATTAAACGAGGCCGTACAACAAGCACCGATGACACTGCTTTTCGGGAGCACACAAAAGAGGAGTTTACATGTGAAATCTTGAAAAAATATTCTTGAAAAGTATTCTTTATAATTGATGCAGTACTGTATTTCCTATTTCGCTTGAAAATTTGGACATGAAAGAAATGTCTTCCCAATGCGCAGAGTGGAATAAAATGATTAACTGATTCGCTGCTTGAAACCGTTTAAGCGCAGTAAAAACGAGTTTAGTCATGCGGTATGTAACACTGTACGAAATGTTGGTCCGCCACAATACCCTTGATCCGAATCGACAGTCGATTGAGCGAAAATTATCTGACAATGAAAGCCGTAAAAAGCTACCAAAAAACGCAACAGTAGGCAAGTTTATAGCCTTTGCATTTCCCATGTTATTCTATTCACCTATTTTAAAGCCAAGATTTCGCCATTATGTACGAAATACAATGCCATTTAAATGACTGCCTCTGGATTGGTTGTAGCAGTGGATCCTTTTGAGATAGTTTTTGACCACTTTTTCGCACATTTCGGGCGACGGACAAAGGAAGATGTGTTTCGCAAAACAAAAATGATTTTACTCTACTCCGGGACTTAGTGATTGATATGTTATATGTCTTATGTTATAGTTTATTTAATCTGAAGTCAGGATTTCTACTTATAACCAAACTCCTCTGTCTACGATAAGAGGATATAGTCGTAATAGGTAGTTCTACACTCATAGCAATAACATTACGTTTGGTTCATGCCACAGCGCCAGTCCTGCTTACCAAAAGTGTTTTGTAATTTGCTGTTCATAGATTTTTTCAAGGCCTTTTTCCAAAAAACTAAAATTTTTTCCGGCAAAAAAATTTCTTTTGATACATAATTTTCTTTTTTTTTATTATTATTATTTTCCCTTTATGTTTTCTATTAGAAATATTATTTTATTGCCACTCAGTTTTCTACGACTAAAATAGTGTATGGAATTTGCTAGCATTATTTACGTCGATGTTTTTCGTTTCCCTGACATCGGCTCACTTGGGAACCCCCTTTTCTTTTCCGCAAAGTAGCCCCAAAATGCAATTACATCGTTAAGGAAAAGTACCGCAAGTTATAAATAAATAACTGTAGTCGAGATATCCCAAGAAAACCCATAACAAAATACTTGAAGGCATTTTCTTCAATAGCGAGTGCAATGCAGTGGCTGTGTTTTTGCTATCAGCTTCACTCATGGTGGTGGTGGTGGTGATGGTGGTGGTTAACAGCATCTCAAGGAAACTGAAGGCAAAAAACGTATCAAGTTTTTATTTCATGCATCACCTCTCTCTGTGTCTCCCTTCCGTTCTCTTCTTGTGCGAAAGGGAACTTTATGTGGGACAAACTGCAAAATGAACATAAAACCAAATGCTGAAAGGAAATTTAAGATTCGGTCGTTCATGTGATGAAGGCAACAACAAAATGAAAATAATAGCGGCGCAGCACCAATATTTTCCCAGTTACGGCGACAAGAAAACCCGCACATACATCCGTCCACAGAATCGTGAAGTGCAAAGTACTCGCTCACAGTTGTTTGGTTCATTTTCATTTTCATTTTCTCCACTTGATGCATTATTTTTGGAGCGAAATTTATGGTCAATACAATCATAAAAACCATTTTGGAGGCACTTGTGAGCAAAAAGTATCGCCACCACCATTTGCCAACTGCACTGGACGGTGTGGAGCGGCGCACAGTGGGATTGCTTCATACATTTTTGTGCAATAAATATAAGGAGTTGTCGTAGAGTCTTGAAATTCGGCATAGAGCGCTTTATGACGTTGAGTAGCAAAAATATAAAGTTTCATCCAAATCGACCACGCCCATCGGCCACCGCCCATACAACTAAAAATGAAATTTTCGTATACATTTTTTTCTGTTAGGTAGAAAGTCTTGTAACTTGGCATGGATTATCTGTACTACGAAAACAAAATTTTTGGAAAGTTTCATCTAAATCGGCCACGCCCACCGCCCACCGCCCATACAACTTAAAATGAAATTTTCGTATAAATTTTATTCTGTTAGGTAGAAATTTTTGTAACTTGGCATGGATCATCTGTACTACGGAAACAAAAATTCTGGAAAGTCTCATCCAAATCGGCCACGCCCATCGCCTATATTACTCAGAAAAAATAACCATTTCACCCACTACCCGCCTGACTTATTTTCTGTAAAAATATTTAGTAGTATTGCCTAAAATAAAATAATTATTTACATGTGTAAGGAAACTTATTTTCTTATTCATCTATCATTTCTTTTACAATATCATCTAATTCCAAATGTTGTTTACGAGGTTGACGCGTTATTGTGACTTTTTTCATAAAATTTATAACTTTGTTCAGCAGTATAAAATATTATAAGGATTTTTTTCTATAAATCGCAATAATATGACTGCAATAAAATGAAGGAATGGAGTTTCATTTTATTGCAGTCAGAGCATGGAGGTCGCCGGAGCTAACCTTTTTTTCATCCAAGGAAAACTTAGAACACTGAAATTTCTAGGGCTTTTTTTTTAAATTTAAATAGTTTCGAAACTATTTATGCTATCCAGTTGTCTTTTTTTCTTAAAGAATCACAAAATACCATATTTTTAGAGCATCATGACATAAAATAGTTAAACGAACAACAAATATGCATATACAGGCCCTCAAGTTGCATTAAAATCTTAGTCGTTTTGCGCTTTACTTCTCCCAAGCATTTTTAAGTAATTATTTAGCGATAAAAAATTATTTTTTTCAAAAAAGCAATGATGAATTTCTCTTAACTAAACAATTCCGCACAAAATTGCATCATTACATTTTTAATATTTTACAGTCGAAAAATAGACTTTTTGCACTTAGAATCTCACTGTGCGGCGTAGCGACGCTGCGCGATCTGAATTGTTTACCGTATCTCAGTTCGGTAAAATGTGGGCCTTTGGGGCATTTATAAAATTAGACATTACAGCAGTTCGTTTTTGGAGGAGATGGCTGACGGCTGGACGGCACTGCAGTACCAAATATCAGTATCAGTGTGAATGTGTGTTGGAAGCCCATTCCTCCCTTGGCCGTCTGTCCACTACCCGTTTATTGCTTGTGAGTTGTACTTGTTATACTGTGAGGAATTTATGGCAATTGGCTGTTGGTGATTTGGAAATGCTCAAAGGCAAATCACAGAGTGCTGCTGGATTGCTTATGGCCATTATTTTATTCATTTCTCAATTCCATGGCGGCCACGGTACACGGAGCTGTTAAAATGGACAAGTAAACGACCACTAGAGGGGC
>JAHXMU010025187.1:0-14084 GCA_019455685.1 Philornis downsi
TATTTTTTAATCTATTTTTTAAATATGCACGTTCTATTGCGCCACCCGTATTTTGATAGCCAAAAATTATAAATATTGCTTTGCAATACACAGGGTTGTTGTACTTGTTCAGCAAACTAACATTTGGTTAACCTTTACAGAATTTTTATTTCAACAATGTCATTCTTTACACATTCTAGTAAATTTTAAAAAAAATGATCCAACATCTAATTCATCTGATTTTAGTAAAGTGTTGTTCCTGGAAAAAGTAACAATGAGTTTTCGGCCAAAAAATTCACTTGCCATTTTCGGTATCGACTTTTTCTATCTTATTTGAAAAATTAGCATCCTATTAGGAACTCCAATTTTACTCTAATTTTTTAAATACTCGTATGAAACATTTTATTTATTGGTAGTATACACTAAATAACAACAGAAACAAATTTTCTCAATCAACGGCGTCCTAATGATGTTGATTGTATGCTGCGGGAACTTGGTATTGCTTAGCAATGGTGTTGGTTGGATCAGCAGCGACATAAACCACGGGAGCAACCTGTTTAATATCAGCCTTAGCAGCATGTTCCAGTGGGACGCGGTTAACGACAGCATTGAAACCACTTTGTCCGTCGGCAGTGTATGAGACCACACGTCTGTAACCATCAGCATCGAACAATGAGTATTCACCAC
The DNA here is from genome assembly GCA_019455685.1 of Philornis downsi. NCBI lineage: Eukaryota > Metazoa > Arthropoda > Insecta > Diptera > Muscidae > Philornis > Philornis downsi. The sequence goes on from JAHXMU010025187.1 coordinate 667, forward strand.
GAACAACATCACCATCACGTTCCTCAGTGTGTCTCTTAATATCACCTGTCTGGTCGTCATGAACTTCGTAGGCAAAATTGTATTGTGGATGATCATTGAAAGGAGTCTCGTGTTTGCCTATAATAGGTTGACCATGAGCGTAGGCCACGGGAGCAATTGTCTTGACCACAGTTGCGGGAACAGCAACATGCTGGTCAACTTGAGATACGGGCAGAACAGCAGCCCTGGCTACGGTTACGAATGCAAGAAGAGCTACAAACTGTAAAGTAAGAACCATAACCTTCTCATAAGCAACTTTAAGAGAATAATTAATAAAAATTCTCCATACCTTGAATGCCATTGCGACTTTTTTGAAGTATTGTCTGGGGGAATGTTGCTGCTGTTTTTACCAAGAAGCCGTGGATTTGTATGATTGATATCTAAAATGCTTTACATATTTATAGCCAAATATTGTGATTGCTCCAATGTTATAATTTTGTTCACAAAACGTATTATGAATATCATAATACTTTTACTTTCATGTCAATCTTTTTTGTTGGGAGTATTGTAGTTGTTTTCTAAACAAATTTATTCATGTTGTTGCACATTTTTTGCTATTCGTCAATGACATTGCGGAGCTAATTACTAGTATTCCGATTATAGGTGAATTTATGCACATGTGTGTACGAGTATGTTGTGGAATGACATCGAAGAGCGAATACGTATGAAGAGCATAGAAAGTATTCCCAAAGTCTGTTATAAATGGTGTTCTAAATTCTAATTTTAATACATCTTTGGGTTTTTCCGAGGTACATAGTTCAGCAAATTTTTTCGATCCTCTTCATTTTATTTCGAAATGTTGAGAAAATGTGTCTAAGACGTTGTAAAAGTGAAGCGACTGAAGAAAAAACGTCCCAGATGTGTAATGGTGCATTATCGTGATAAAGATAGAAATTTCACTCTAATATCGTCATAAAGTCCTCGTTTTGTACAAGGTTAGCCACTTTTCAGCTTCAAAAGAAAAAAGTTAAATAAAACACACATAAATCTATGATTTTGGTGAAACTTTTATGTCATTATAATGCTCGGATCTTACCATTACGTACGAAATACAATGTCATTTAAATGATCGCCTTTGGATTGCTTGCAACAGTGGATCCTTTTGAGTTTGTTTTCGATCACTTTTTCGTACATTTCGGCCTGTATTTTGGCGTTAACTTGACTAATGTTAGTTTCCGAATACTTCAGCGTTTGGAGATTATCCGCTTAAACACGGTCTTTGACGTAGCCTTACAAAAAAATCGAATGGTGTCAAATCTTATGATCTTGGTGGCCAATTGATGCCGTCAAAATGTGAAATTACGCTTTCTAGAAACTTTTCTTGTAATAAAGCCAAATTCGGGCATGTTCTATAGCTCGTGGCTCCGTCTTCAAATATCATACGGCCATAGCGTTCTGAATTAAAATTCGGAATATGTGCGTACATTGCGATGATGCACAGGCCTAACAGTTTCTTCAAATTTCTTTATAATCTTGCCAATTCCTTGCACAGTTTGTCAATTTTGACGACTATAATTTTCCAGTAATGAACGAAAAGTGCCTACGTTTGAATCACCACTTCTGCAGTAAGTTCCAACTATTTGTAACTATTTTAACTATTTTTACGCGTTCTTCGGTTGTTAAACGATTCATCTTCGTAAATGGCAAACCTTTCACTAAATAAATAACACTTTACGTAACAGGTATTTAAAAGCTGACAGTCTTGCCAGACCGGCATTTTTGAAACCACTGAATGGATAATTTTATATATATCTAAATTCTGAAAGATCATAATAACAGTGTCTAGCAAAATATGATTTTTTGGGGTTCACCTGAAGTTTGAATATTGTTTCTGATATTTGTTGGATGGAAGATTTCAATTTCAGAAATTTCAAATTTCCAAACTTCAAAAACGACGTACAAAAAATAAAAAATTCCTTGGGGTTATATGAATGGCATCATTTTAAATATTCTTCGCAAACGACTACTACATCAAAAGTTGTATGTAATGAAATACATATATAAAGGGTGGCGCATAAGTAACGTTAACGGCTACTATATTCAATGCGTTCTTGTGCATCATTTGGTTTTAACTCGTGAACCAATTGCATCTTATGTGGGAAAAGGTGTAACATACTCGTATGTAAAATTCTTTGGAAAGACCGCCTAAACATCTCTAACTGCTGAGAACGTCGTCTGGTGGAAGTTTTGGGGGTTTCCTCAATACTTGCTTGCACTCGAGCAATGGTCACTTCATTTCGAACTGAACGAGGTCTTCCAGTACGTGGAAGATCACAAACAGCACTTTGTTGCCCAAAATGCTGAACCAGTCGGTAAATTGTTGGAGCGCTAGGAGCATTTCGAACATGAAAGAAATTTCGATATGATCTGAATAATCGAATGCTGACTTTCAAAGTAAAATTGAGCAACTTTGGTTCTTTATTCTGTGCTTTCCATCATACATTTCCTAAATATTATTTAGTTAATTTTGTAAAGAGACGAAAAAAAACTTAAACAAAAAATTTATTCACTGATCAAATCTTAGTGTTACTTATGCGCCACCCTATAGTAATATATTCTCAAAAATACAGATGGTATCTGATGAATGTTGCTACATTGGTAAACTCATATACATTTTCTTTTTTAATTCATAGAAATTATTTTTTCTTTATTAATTTGTTCGTTATTTTTGTTAAGTATTTTAAACATAATTAAATTGAAATGGTCTCCATGCTCGGTGATCCATGTGCAAAATCTTCTGGAATCCGAGGGCATCAATTTTTGTTTGAGTGCATTGCTTTAAATCATTAAAATTTATTCGATTTGTTCAAGTTCAGAAGTTTTTTTTTTCAATCAGCTTAGTACGAATGCGTTCGTTATGCTGCACCATATTCTAGAAATCATATAGTGTTGAAAGAGATTCGGCGCAGTTCCAGAAAGTAAAATTGTTCAACAAAATGTTACTTAAAGATATTTTGTCGGCAACATTCATCGACTACCCTGTACATTTTCTTATTGGACAGATGCTACAAACGTTTCCGGGTCTCTCGGATAATGCGAAATATAATTTCCATTTGGGGTGCTAGTGTGTCAGATCAGACTTGCATTCATTCATATGACCCGGAAACAAACCACATACCGTTTGTGTACTTGGCCTGATTCAGGACAGGACGACATCTTCTAATTTCTTAAACTCAAAAGACTATTTCGTGGACATTTTTTTAAATGGAAAGTATTCAACGTTGACTACTTGACATACTTCGAGAATTGGAAAAAGTAGGTAAATTCTATGTCTCTTGGAAAAATATATAAATGGTATTGGGCAAATAAGTGTATTTTGATATCAGGTGCAAGGTGTCATTTCCACTGGGAAATCTAACGTTTTTGGGAATAATTTTATTCATAACGTTCTATTATTTGAGGCGTATTTGAGTTGTTAACAATGACAAAATTGTGTCTGAACAAAAAACAAATTAAATGATATTCACATAATGTTTTATTTTTATTTATTTTTTTCCTGATAGCAGGCAGAAGAATGTAGTTGTAGGTATTTCTAACTTGAGAACGTTTTTAAGTTTTTGGTTAGAGAAGCAGCCAATTCAGTAATCAGAAGTTGTTGAGAAAAGCGCCTCAAAAAGGCGATGGAGCCTTATCTTTCGCTATTGCAAAACGGCGACATAATGTGTTCGATCGACGTCGTTTTTAGCACGAAAATAGTCCTTGATTGGATAGTCCTGATATTAAGACATTATTTGGCATTTGTTCCATTAGTTTACATAATTTAGTTTACATAAATGTATATTTAGTTTACATAATTTGACAAAAGCTCAAAAAGACACTCGTGCAGGAAAAATTGTACGGACTAATACCTAATACCATAGAATATTTTGATAGCCAGTATTTTTATTATGCTTAAAATAAGAGTTATTCTCGTATAAACATCTCAATGGATCTGTATGGTTGTTATTCGCTCTTAAGCTAATCTTCCGATTGTGTTGAGTCTGAAGCCATTACAAAACATTGAACACGAACCTATTTTTTATTGTTTGCTAAAAAAAAGATAATTAAATTACCTTGTTCGATTTACAGGTAAATCAAGCGAAGTATTCTATATTGTTTAAAATTAAAACCAGTACAGAAAGGTGAATGACTTAAATATATCTTCTGCCAATGTCCTTTTACCTGTAATAAGAGTGTGATTTATGCTAGAAAAGTTATGATAGATTGCTAAGTTCTTACCAACAATTAAAACACAATAAAAGAAACAAAATTATAGCCTTCTGAAGTCCTTCACTTAGCAACCACCGATTTTTGCTAAGTTGAACAATTTGAATGTGTGGTGGGGCCCTATGGGACATATAACACATACATTATAACGCAACATAATTCAGGCTATGAATAAGGTATTACAATGGAAAATTAAATATCGATAAATTGACAAATTTGGTTGAATTCAGTATAATTATTTGAATAAATTGAAAGATATTGGATGTAAGGATATTGGGTTAATTCAGCCATTTGTATAGGAGATGGTCGATTGTTACTTGAACGATTTTTCTAAAGTTTTATACAATTATAAATTGATGCAATGGACTAAAATCTAGACTACAGGGGCCTGCCAGCTAAAAATTACAGACTAGTGGTTGAATTTAGGAATATCAAACCCATTGTATGGGAGGCATCCGTAAGGGCTTGGCGATGTAACCCTTTTTCATTTTTAAACTATAGTGAAAAGTCTTAAAATGTACTAAATCTGACTGAATTAAGTTTAACTGAATGACAGATTTGAACCTACGAATGTATGCGTCAATTCGGTCATTTTGTATGGACGGTAGTGCAAACTTTTAAGAAGCTTCAGAGAGATTTACGGAAGTTGTCCAGTCAGCCAAACAAACAAATAGACTTAAATCCCATAATCGGCTTAGAAAAATCTGAAAATCATTTGGTACTTTAAAATCTTCCTTCTTCGACCACATGTCACATTACTTCGGGTGAAGGTATAAAAATCATTGAGATTCAATATCGTAAATCCAATAATCCTAGCGGTCTACTTTTAGTTATTTCTGTGTATACATTCATTAAATTCAGTAATATCTTCGGGAAAAATTTATAATTATGACAAGGACTTAACATGCATTTTATAGTGAGATTCAACAAAATTGCAATCCCTTGGTATGGCGAAACGGATATTCTTCATCTGCGATCTATAGGTATACTTGTGTGTCAAATGCAAAATGCAAACTAAATATCTGAATTTTTGAAATAAAATAATACAATTCAACCGAAAATCATTGGAACTATTTAACTTTAACTGTTTTTTTGTGTTTTCCGGTTAACTGAAAAATTTGGTCGACAGTGCTCATTGAAACCCAAATTCAATAAAAAAATGGATCACTTTTATATAAAAAACCTATACGGCAATGTCCAAAATCTTAGCCTACACAACCCTAAACCAGTCCGCTTACCATTTTATTCCACATTATGAAGCTCTAAATTTTATTAATTGTTGAACATAATGCTTACACATAATTGAGGTACTTAAATGCTACTTTAGCTAATATTTGGCAATTGGCAATATGACACTAATCTGCACAAACAACATGTGGTGTTGTACAACTCTCCGGTGAATTCTACGTTCAGCAAACATGTGACGACTCTACACAATGACTCTGCTGTAGTAGCAGTTAAACGGTTTCGATTGGGTTTATGCAAAATTGAATTGAAAGTGAAAGTGGTACAAGCAATAATGTCATTATTATTTTGGAAGGTGAAGGAGACCCGAAAACAGGTAACAGAAATATTTCGGTTGGGAACATTGCAAATAACTGCAGATAATTTATTGGCTATATATAAGCAACCAATTTCGAATCTTAACCATACAGAGACACACTTGTAGATCCTCAAGTATCAGCATTTAAGCAATCACAAAATACAAACTACAAAATGGCATTTAAAGTAAGATATATGTAACTGTATAATTGTGTCGAATTATAAATTCTGATTAAATTTATTTATATTTCAGTTCATTGCTATCCTTGCTTTCGCCACTATCGTAAGTGCTGGTGTTTTACCCGCTCCTCAAGTTTACCATGCAGCTCCTGTTCCTGCTACTGTGGTCAAAACGATTGCTCCCGTGACCTACGCTCATGATCAACCCATTATAGCCAAACACGACACTCCTTTCAATGATCATCCTCAATACAATTTTGCCTATGAAGTTCATGACGAGCAGACAGGTGATATTAAGAGACACACTGAGGAACGTGATGGTGATGTTGTTCGCGGTGAATACTCATTGTTCGATGCTGATGGTTTCAGACGTGTGGTCACATACACCGTCGATCCTCACAGTGGTTTTAATGCTGTCGTTAACCGCGTTCCACTGGAACATGCTGCTAAGGCTGATATTAAGCAGGTCGCTCCCGTGGCCTATGTCGCTCCTGCTCATACCATTACCAAGCAATTTCCAGTGCCTGTAGCTTACCAACAACACCATTAAAATGCCTTTAATTGATATAGATTGTGTTTGTTGTTATTTTGTACATAGTGTTAATAAATTAGATGTTGCATATTAAAAAGTTGATGTGAAGCTATTGTTCGATTGATTCAGAAACTTTAGTTTTTGGACAATATGTTCTCAGTATGTTGGTTAAAATCGTAAATTTGTGATGCAAAAGGCGTTTTAGGCCCCATATGCAGATTTAGATTTTTCTGCTTATGTATTCCGCTAAAGTCTACTATAAGAAACCTGTAACAATTATTTAAATCCATATTAATTCGGGAAGGAGCGCAAAAGATCGAAATACTCGGTATAAATTTCTATTTGCAACATTATGTTCTCTGCAGGATTGTACGCCTAAGAAAATATTCACAAGAATCGTTGGAGTAACTTGCAAGAAATGTATAATGCCTGGATTAAGCGATTTAAGTATAGTTATATTTTCGCCTTGAAATTTACAAAATTTGTACATAAACAAAGATAGCAGGGGAAAAATTTATCTTAAAACCCATTTAAACTATACCTTCTAACCTGCTATTGAATCTTTTGGTATCCAATAAGAAACAAACAAACAACAACAAGTTGCGTAGACGTTATAAATACGGCTGACCCAGTCGGTTGACCCAGACGTATTTACAACGTCTACGCAAATTGTTGTTGTTTGTCTGTTTCCTTCTGTAAGGCAAATTTATGGTTTATTTGTAAAAATTGTGATCGACTTCCGATAATAACTGAGTGCTCAACAAAGAAGCTCTATCAAAAAAATTAGCTCATATAGCAACTATCAGTCGTGCACCTATTCCTTCCTTTAATATACGAATATGTATGAATTTTTAACGCCCCTTTACGGTGTCTATTAACTATAACCATCATAATGTTTTATTTAACGAATAAATGGTAATAATTAGTAGAATTATAGCAAAGGAATATTTTCCTAAATTGTGATATAGTTCTTGTATGAATCAGTTTTTCCTATCGGCTCAATTTGATTGTTTGAATTGTGACACTTGTGAGTCATGACATCGTGAACGATATTTTAAAAGTTACATCGCCCAGAAAGGTACACGCACCAAAGACACACACCTTTCATTCATAATATATCAACTTTACCCGTTTTTCAATCCAAATTCGTATTTTTTTTTTGCGTTTTTCAATGACCACGCCTTACCAAGCTTATGGCCTGTTTCCGCTATATACACTGCCCGACAACCGATTAGCACACCCTATGCTCCCCGTCTTAGGAGCTTAATATCAAGAAAACGAATAAAGCTTTTAAGATGAATTTTTTTCCAATTAAAATATATAAAATTTCACACGAAAGTGAATTGTAGATAGGATATTAACTTTATTAATAATATTTCAAATTAATTTAAACAAACTTAACATACAAAATTAACTTTTATTTTTGCGACTTTTGATTAGCACAGTCACTTGAAAACTTAAAATAGCAAAAGAAAATGGGTTCAAACTTCATTTAAATTATTTTTAATATTAATTTCAATATTTTAGATCTTATTTGTAAAAAAATTAATAATGTGTTAAGTAATGTTAAGTATGACTTCGTACATCCGCTTGGGTAAGGAGTCATATAATTTTTTTAAATAATTGAGTGAAATAGCCTGCCAGGACTTTTTTATTCCTTCAATGAGTTCTGCTTCAGTTGAATATTGCCTGCCGGACTCGTACACCTTCTGTGCCAGCCATCTCCAAACATTTTCTAGAATGTTTAGGTCGGGCGAGTATGGCGGTCAAGTTAGCAATTCTACGTTTTGACCCTCAATCCAGAACTTTACAATCCTGGCTGTGTGGATAGGTTCGTTGTCCTGCTGGAACTTCCATTTCAAGGGTCCAAAAATATCCTTGATTGCAGGAAAAGCCGTATTCAGTACACCTTTGTACGCAATGGCATTCATACGGCTGGTTAGAAACTGCAGTTCTATAGTGCCAAAGTAAGTTATAGCTCCCCACACCATGACACCATCCGCACGGCTGTGCAATCGATCTAAAGTATGTTCGTCTTTCTGAGATAATGGAAGTAGTAGGCATAGCCATCAGAACCCTCCAAATTGAATTTTTTTTCATCCGAAAAGACTACACGCTCCCACTCCTTGGTCCAGGTCATATTCGATCGACAGAAAACGAGACGTTGCATCTTTCGAAGTTGGTTTAAAGGTGTTTTTTTTTTAATTTTAGACGCTTTATATGCTTAGCGTTCCAAATAACTCTTTGCACAGTCCGAACGCACGCTTTAACACCAGTTTTTTCTTTTATTTTGGCGGCTGAGTCATGAGAATTAGATGCGTGCCTTAATATGATTCGCTTGTCAGCTGCTGTTATTACTGATGAGGGCCGACCTTTCATGTTTTTCCCATAGGTATCCTCATTGTTTAAGTATGAGGTAATAACTTTACGGCTGCGTTTAATATTTTTCGATATTTGAAGAATCGAGTGGCCGCACTCCCTGTAAGCCTTTATTTTGCCTTTTTCAGGCTCATCCAATGGTTTTCCTTTTTCCATTATTACTTTATTTGATTGATAATTGGTCCCAATAAATAAACAATAAACTTAAACACCCAAACAAGACAGCTTACACGCAAAAACTGACACGAAAGCGAAAATGTGCTAATCGGCTGTCCCAAAAAAATGCATGCATTTTTTGTCACACTTCAAAGAAAAAAGCATACCAAAATAACGGTACACTTCCAGAGCTCACACTTATTCTTAGAATGAGTGGAAATGATGAAGAATAAAAGAAAAAAAAAATAATGAGTATAAAACATATTCAGAGTAGGGAGTTATTTGCCTTTAAACTGATAGGTTAGAGAGTGTGCTAATCGGTTGTCGGGCAGTGTATATCATTGCTGGCATATGCTATTTATATTTTAATATTACCACTACAGACAATCAAATTGCCTATGCCAATGTGTACCCCTATCTCTCACTTATTTGGGAACAAGAGTGACGCCTTAGCTCTAACCAGGGACTCAACCACCTGGTCCTTCCAAAGAGGTCTTAGTCGGGCTTCTTGCGTCAGCTATCAAGTACATTTTAGTGATTAAAAAATTAAACTACATAATATTATGAAAAATGTCGAAAAATGAGTTGAAAAGAACATTAAGCAATAAATTATATTGCTTTTCTATTCAAATTCATGTTAACTCTCAATTCTTTGTATGAATTTTCATTGGATTTTGTATTCACTACTTAACATACTTTAAGGAGGACAAGTGAAAAGACAAATGACAAAAGATCGAAATGTACCAAGTCGATGTAAACTCATTGCTTATCCACTAGCGTTATTTGAATTCTTTCCTTTGCATTAGTTCTTACATAATAGACAAACCCATTTGCACAAAATCAATATTCTTCATTCTTTTCGTATTCGTATTGTGAATTTATGTACTTAGCATACTTTAAGGGGCTTAATGAAAAATAAGGACAGAAAGGGGGATATTGATTAGCTTATTCATTCCGTATGCATGTCAAGTGTTGAGTTGAGTTCAGTATATATGTGGTAACAAGTTACTATTTAGTGTGGGCACATTTGCCAAAAGTTTCAACCGAGTTTGTAGTAGATTTTAATATGCAAATTCCGATACCGATTTTAGAAATTTTAAATTTGGTCGCTATCTTGAAAAGCTTATTACATTTCTCGAAAATACAATTTTATTTCTTTAGCAGCGAAAGCCATCCAGACGTTATTTTGATGAAATATAGGGTAGCGCAAGAATTGTGCTACTATCAATTGTTATTTAAAGATGCTGAAGGAGCTTTTTTTACTCACTGCTGCGAAGACGTATCCGTTTAAACAGCATTTGGTTTTAGAAAGATGGAGCAACTGCACACATAGTCAGATCAGTTATGGCCTAACCCCAACGCAAATTTCCAAACAAATTAATATCCAAAACCTCAACTTTCCGCTGGCCCCCAAAGTCACCTAACCTGGCTGCATCAGACTTTTTTTACGGGGTTATGATAAGCAAAAGATATACAAAACGAAACCACGGAATTTGACTGAATTCAAGCAGTTAAAACAATATTTGAGGCAATTCCGCAATGAATAATTTTCTGATCATTACCATGGAGGTCATTTACGGTCTATCATCTTCAAAACCAATTAGTTATGTAAATTAAAATTGAATTTTCTATGTAATAAAAAAAAAATAAATGAAATATATTGAATTAAATTTTTTTTTTAATTTTTTATTGTAGTGCAATTGGGATCCCACACTATATTTACGATTGTAGAAAGGGATCAATCGCGTTTGACTTTCATAGCTATCCTAATTTCAAATTTTAATTGGGTGACGAAATTAAAATCAATTTTTTTATTCCGCGATTTCAACCGTTTTCGTTCTGTTTTAAGACACTAAATTGATACCTTTGTTGCAAATTAAAAATGTAAACATTTATATGCTAGGATTGTCAGGGGAGAGCTTAAGACTGCTACGAAATCGAAAAAGGATTAATGTATAAGAATATTTGCTATTTCCCAAAATACAAATCGTTATTCCAGACTTAACGCTTATCCTGTATAGAAAAAATATATAAAAAAGAAAACATTAAGTATCCTTGTATCAGTTTTGCCCATTTTGTATTTATTCGGAAAATTGCATTTTGTCAAGGCTTTTTATAGATACTACAAATAATTATTAGATCAGAATCCTATTTTCACTTTTGAAGCACTTACTAGACTGTAGGCTGAAGATTCATTACAAAATATTGAGAACCTATGGGGATATATTGTATAATATAGAAAAAAGTAGTTTGGACCATTTTGGAGCATAAACATAGGCCAAGCTTTAATTCAGTATTCGATAAATCAAACAACAGAACAACAGAATCACTTTCGGATATAATAACTTTCCAATATCAATGAAAATGGAGTCTTTTTCAGACTTACTGAACCTGACATTTTGAAAATTGGTACTAACTAAATACTGTTTCACTGTTTCACCATTCCGATAAAATCATTAGTTATGTCAACGAATAAATAGTCACACTATAATAGAAACTATATTTAATTATATCATCATCTACACAAATTACAAGCGATTCCGGAAGGAGATTCAATACCCTAGTTCACTCTCCCGCTGCCCATCACTTGGCTGGAATTTCGATTTAATGATTTAAGGCCCATTTAGTCAAGCCTATATTCAGATAAATTTCCTTTGGTAAAATTTAAACGTACTTAACGTCTTTCTTATGTAATTGTATATATGAAACCAAGATATTCAAAGCTACTTTTGGTTCATATTTTTAAACAAGACCAAGTCGCAAAGCATACTTTCAACAGCTAGCTAATTAGCAAATATTAAAATATACATTTAGGGGCCACAACAAAAATCAAAAAGAATAGAAATTCGTTGCAAAGTCGTATAAATTTTTTACATCTTTCGCTTTTCCTAATGTAGATTTTTTTTCCATTCTGTTCTGTTCCCTTGGTTGACATCATTTCAGTCCGATGAGAGTTGCTGTCACTGTGTTTTCTCGTGCGCATTTGCCATTAGATCATTTTTATTTTAATAACCCTTCCTCGGCCCCGCTGATGTTGCTTTCGGCTCCCTTTGTTTACATTTTAAATCATGCATTTATCAGTATTACTCACAGTTTGTTTTTTTTTCGTACTTTTATTTCAGCACTTACTCAGTCCTTCGCAGAGGACGAGCAGGAGCATAGATCCTTTGGTGGGTGGTGGTGCTTTGCTAGAGTAGGGGAAATTCTTTAGAGAATACATATATTCTATAATACAAATTAAAAGTAATCATATAAACCTAACTGTGATGAAAAATACTAACTGAAATTGTAAAAAAAAGCTTTAAAGATGAGGAAAAAAATGTAGAATGAAGAAATGCGAATGTCGGTGGGCAACGAGCAGAAAATAAACTAAAACCTCTTACACCATATGTGACTTTAGAGACAAATAAAAACCAAACCAAAACGAAACAAACAAACATGTATATAGCGAAATTCCATCAACGGATGAAATAACACATATAATAGTATCATGCACTGTGCTCCATGACGAGGGCGTTGAATAAAATTCGCATTTTGGTGGTATACAAAGGCAAAATGTTGAAACGCAATATGTTCGCTCGCATTCATTATTTTAACCTTGAAGCAACGCTCGAGCATATTACAAACAGGCAGGCAGGCACGACAGAAGCTGAAAAAAATCAACCAAATGCAATCCACACTAAACTCAAACGCCGAAGATGATGAACTAGCAACCCACGGTAGCAGCTTTAGCGTTCGCGCAGATGGTGAAGGGTAAAACGCCCAAAGGGTTTTGAAAGCAAGCAAACAAAAGTGGAGATTATGTCGGAAAAGAAAGCATACTTTTAGGTATAAACACTTGAGCCCCCCCCCAAAATCATAGCAAAACAAGTGTAATCAAGTACGATTTCATTTCATTGCTGAGAACTGCATAGATTCCCTCTTATGTTTGTATATTTTTTTCTTCTTTTCGAAAAAGTATATAAATGGGAATGAATTTTTTCGTCATATTATTCTTTCATTATCTTGCCTTTTTCCGTTGGAGTGGATGATGGAAATCTTGCATATAATTAAAACAAAGTCATTAAATATTATTTAAGAGATGGAAGAATGATTTTCGTTTTTATTACTTATAAAGTTGAGCGCCTTAAGGTATGTTATAAGTTTGTGAGATTACGCAAAAAGAATTATGGGTCAAATTAATAGATGTAAAAGGTGAGAAATTAAGCCCTTAAAGTATGCTTTGTTTATAATGGTGGTAACGAAATGGGGATAATGTGATTGGATGGGTGACAAGATTTGAGGATATGAGGGCTATCGTAGGTGTGATATAGTCTGAACTGCGCCACATATCACACATGATACAGGGTTGCCCATATTCGACGGACCCATCTGGCAACGCCAT
>JAHXMU010025192.1:0-41505 GCA_019455685.1 Philornis downsi
TGTGAAATTATGCTGGTCACCGCCAGTAACTACGAGCCAGTTTTGCCCATATTGCTGGCCTTCCTAGCCGCCAATAGTTCAAAACGTGAGCAAACACATAAATGGATGCATAAATACAAGATTTGTGTGTTTTCGTTGAGGAGCAAGCAGAAAAACCAAATTGGAAAAAGAAAGTGTTATTAACCTTTCCAAATACCCATTTGCGCTTATGGGTCCCCCAGCTGACGGTCTCCCAGTCCGTCTGTCAGATTTTGTGGCATTTTGGCTTGTTTTGAATTTGAAGTTTGAGCATTTTCCTTAGCTGTTGTTGCGCCCGTATCTGTCCATTGCAACGCCCATTAATCTGTCTACTCACGTTGATACTTTATTAATTTCAATTTGAATGCATTACTGTCCACTTCATGGATTTATGTGACAATTACAAAATGAACCGCAATAATCACTTTCCCGACTTCCATTGCGGCTCAGCCCGATACTTGATTTAGTAGACGGTCAGTATTTTCATATTTGTGTGGATTCATTTCGTTACCATTCAAATGTGAAATGATTTGCATAAGTGAAGTTGTTAACAAGTGGCCGCCGCAACTATGATGATGATGATGGCCACTGCGACTTTCATGTTTTGCAATAAGTAATTCCATTGAATAATTTATAAATGCAACTAACTAGATATTGTGCTCGTATGTATGTAACTAAACTACAAATATCGTGTCTTATTATGTAATCAATTGAAGTTATGCCGGGTTGTTGACCAGATAAATGGAATTACACTAAATGTTAACACAATCACACTTTAATTTTGCATTATTAATGAAACAAACACTTTGCGTTACACTTTAAGCCAAAAGCATAGAAAACTGCAAAAATGAAGAAATAGAAATTTCAATTTGCAGAAAAGTTTAGTTTATCGAATATCTTTTAACTTTGCGCCAGCATATAGTTCAGCTAAGCCCGCTGTTATGCTGCGGGTTACCTTTTGTGGCCATGGGAAGTGGACTTGATGATGGGCAAAATGAAAATGATCCATTTATTTAACGTCAATGCAGTGACGAATGTACATACTTTGCATCTTTCTTTGCAACTCGTTGGTTATAAATAGCCTGTTATTCCAATTTATAGGAAATTGGTTTTGTCCCAATAAAAAGATACCAACTTCATTTGTGTGCACGAAATCGATAATCTCCGCATAATATGTTATAGCAATACGATATTTACAATACAATACAATATTTAAATACGAGTAAATATGGCAATGCTTGGGTTAAACTTCTATAATCCAACTTTTGACCAATTGACTTCTTGTAGAAATAAGTGGAAAGTTCGAATTGAACTTTAGCTTTGTGAAAAACTCGAAAATTCTATCTGTATCTTGTATTTGATATGCTTTTTTTTATTGCAGATGTGCTTTTTATAAAATATGAAAGATTTTGCTACAGTAACAACATAGAGAGGGCAGTACCAACAGAATTAGGGCACAATAAATTATTGAAACTTGGTTAACATGACAGTGAGACACCAGAAGGCACCTGTCAAACATTATTAACGTTATTTTAATTGAAAATTTGAAAGGAAAATTTGAATTTGGCTAATTTAAGAGGTACAGCAACCAGTGTTGCCAGAATTTGATAATGAAAAAAATGCAAAACTTTAGCGAAAAAAGCTAAAATAGACTAAAAAAATCCAGAAATCTTATTTAAGAAAATTTACGTAATTCGAACTGAGATATATCAATCTTTATTGCGTTTTATAAGTTAAAACTTAGCAGATGGGATCTTTTTTCATTCTAAAAGTTCTGACAGGATAAGACATATATTTAAAATTCAGTTTGATTCAAGAATTCATAAGAAATACAAAAAAATGTAATCTACATCTAAAAATTAATTTTGTTAATTTTTTATCATTAGATCTATTTACATTAGAATAGTATTGTAAACATTACTATATACTATTAGAACATCCAAACCGATAAAACAGTTTTTATTGCCAGAAGTCCTCTCTGACCCCTTTTCTAAAGCGTAATTTTTCTAAGGCATTGTAATATATGTGCAATATTTATATTTTATTCATTTTATCACTGAATGTATAATGTTTTCATATATTTTTACTTAATACGGAAAAATAAAGTGCTCGGTCATTTAATTAGACTTTCTGTTAGACTTTCTTTTAGTACCAATCTTAAGGTGCTAGAGTCAGTATTTTTACATTTTTCATTGTAATTCGTACAATAGCATTGAAATATTGGTTTTTCTGTTGGAATAACTTATACTTTTTTACTTCATAAAAATTTCTCCAAGCGAAATAAAGAGCAATGCTTCGAAAACTGGAGTTCTGAATTTGATATACTTTAATTCATTTGCAGAGCCATTTCTTCAATGCCGCAAAATCCTTTGGTAGTCACATCGTTTTCCGTTAAGTTGCATCCTACTGTAGTCATTTTTATTGGAATTGTTAATGTAGAGTTTTTTTATGCTGAAATTTACTTTAATATTATAACGTACTTATCCAAAAAAGAAAACAAGAAATCTTTTTTTTTATTATTTTTTATTTATTTCATTTATATTTTACTTATTTTAAATTTATATTACATTTATTTCATAATTATGAAAAAAGTTGAAAGCCAAATCCAACTTTTACCCGCTATACAGGTTGAAAAAAAAAAACTAAATTTAGCGGGGAATCGGCAATACTGGTGGCAATGGATAACCTTTTCGTTTTTGAACCTGTTTGACGGGGATAAATTTAGTGAAATTGATAAAACGATATGAATGGAATGAAAGGTATAAGTTAGGTGGACCATTTGTGTGAAGAATATCATAAAAAGTGTGGCTAAGTAATTGAATTTTTCCAAAATTTATCACGAATTGTAATCAGTATAGCAGACAAAGACGTACGTTGCCGCAACGAAGCAATTAAAGATTGCAAGCGAAAGGCCAAATTTTCAAGAATCTGTCTCATTTTCATGAGATTGGATTTTAATTTTAATTTGTATATTTAAAATTCTTAATTGAAAGAGTTGTTGTTCCAATAAATAAAATATTGAATTCAATTAGAAATAAAACACTAAAACATTTTTTTGTTACAATAGTCTCATATATTTGACTTTTTCTACATTTAAAAAAGTTCAACTTTTGTACTTTTAGAAATGTCTAAAAATTGACTTTTCATACATTCGAAAGATTCGAAGAGATGATTTTTCACATATTTCGAAGCATCAAAAAGCCTACTTTCATACATTTGAAAACGGACGGAAATTAATAAATTGATCCTTGGCTTGGTTTTTTTTTTCAATAAAAATAATCTTTTTTTATATTTTCAAAGGATCTATAAATTTACAATGCAACGAATTTCACAAGATATTGCCGAAGACAATAAGTCTCTGTTTTTAATTTCCACATGTCCTTTAAGTCCTAAACCTACATAAGATATAAGAAAATTAAAGAAGTGACTACTAGTATTCAACATTATCTTGTAAAATTCGCTGCACTTGAAATTTTAAGAATTTTTAAGAACATTACCCAATTTAGGCTTTTCTGCTGATTCTTGCAAAATGAGACAAAGACAAAAGAAAATCGGAAACATATTTTTTAGACGTTGGGTTCGTCTGTTTTCATCTAGCGTAATCATTTGGCTAGAAGTCAGAATTCATCTGACACAAAAATTTGTATAATTTGTATAATTAACGTTTGCCCATTTAAAATGTTATCCTTTAAAAGATTTTTTTTCAATTTCAGTTATCCGTGTTCTACGAAGTTATTACTTTTTATTCTTTTTGAAAGAAGCGCAAGAAGCAAGTCATAAACTTTAAAATGATTTGTCGATCGTATGATGTCATATATATACATAGCATTCTGTGCTTAAAATGATATATAAACTAAGACCTTGAGATACCATGGGTAGCGATGGGTCTGATTTCTACAGTTTTCCTATATTAAGTTACATACCGAAAATTGGCAAAACCAAGGGATATCATGTTGAGAATTGAAATCGAAATTTTCTGATTTAACCTACTTTTTAACCTGTTTTAATACGTCTGACCACGTCATTTTCTTTCTATAGTGATACCCTCCATTAACAATGGTTATAGGTGGATTTCAGCTCATTGAGAGAGGACTTCGTCAATAATTCACTTGCTAAGGTCGTAGTAGCATTTAGTTGGAAGCAATACTTTCCTTCTCCTGAGGAATTAACGTTATTTACAGCGAAGCAGATGTGTATGAATTCATCTACCAATCAAGAGTTATAGTTGCCAACGTTCATCTTTTCCTTTCGACTAGACCAATTTTTCCGAACTCATTGTCATTTCTTGAGAAGGTTGTAGTAATGTCACACATTTTTCCGAACTTTCTTCATAATGATGGCTTACAGAGGTCGCACGGTGGCCTATCTACATGCACGGGCGCTAATGGCCTGCCGACAGAGTTCCATAAGACTGGTAGTGTTGAACTGATAAAACTCATGCATAAGCTCTTACTTACGATTTGCGTCGATGAGTGTATGACCGGTGTCCAAAATCTATGATTATTTTCCCCATCTTCAAAAATGAAAATCGTAGTGTGTCTTTTATCCACCGCTTAAATATTCTGTCAAGTGTGATATGTGAAAGATTAAAGCCTCTAAACTGGTTAAATCTTATCAAATAACATCTGGTGAATCGCCAGACATTCACGCTATGGTAAATCCTGGAAAAGTTCAAAAAAAATCAGATCGATATATAACATCTTTTTATAAACTATGAAGCTGCCTTCAACAGTCTAATACTGCGAAAAGTTGATGAAGCCATACCGAGTTTAGTTTTCCTTTCTGACCGACCAAAATCTTTAATAAATACAGGCAAACATCTTATTAAACCGCCTTTAAAAAAGACTTTTGTAAAAGACCTTTGCAAAACAGCGCTTAATAGACAACCAATACGACTCTGACTTCTAACCTTTTATAATCTATTTTATACGGCAATGGAAATTGATGCTATATAAGCTCTCAGGAAAAAGCAGAAAAATAATTGTTGCGAAAAGTGTGGAACTTAGTATTTTCCATCAAGTTATTGTATTTATGACGAATAGAATTTTCATATTATGGTTATATTATGGAAATGGTTTACAAAATGTACCCAAAATTGCAATATTTTAAAAATAACAGATTCGTTGCGATTGTCAATTGATTGGAATGTCGACGTTTAAGAATTTCCACAATTGTTTAAAATTACACAGATATTATCTTTTTCTAAGTGCGGTTTTCACAAAACCACCTAAAAAATAGTAAATGTTTTGTATAATAATTTTGAATATTTCTTTTTCCAATTTAAGGGAATTGTCGTACAACTATGCAAATTATTATATAAACTTTGAATTTGTAAAAACTTTTAACGTAACACCAAATAACTGAACTTTCGTTACTCCCATCGTATAATTATACCTTCTGGTCAATTAGGTAATTGTATTGCATTGTAATAGATTGTATAGATTTCAATACAATACGTTTTCTTTGATCCCAACATCATAAGTCATTTTTTAATCGACATTTTAATAATGCGTTTGATAACCTAACGATCTCACTCAGCCCTAATAATTCAAACGGTATAACCACAGGTCACAACCTCTAAATTCCCTCCCCACGGTTATCGCTATTTTCCTCTTCTGGTAAGTGAGAAGCCGCTTATATTGATGTATTGATAGCAATTTTATTACTTCAAAATCTTTGACGTACATTTAAAAATTAATGGATTTTTAAATGCAAAAACGAAACCAAAAGTCGACCCCACCATTATTACGACCTAATGATGATCATTAGATATAATCAAAATCATATAACTCGTCCATGAAATTCAGACATTTCGAATATTACACACATGAAAGTCGAAAGCTCAGTTCACGTTTTAAACTACAAAAGGCAAAGCGATTCAAATCGAGAGGAGTAAAACAAACAGACCAACAAAATTGAATAGAAAAGAAAGAAGGAACAGCAAACGAAACAGCTAAGTAAATTACTGGAGAGGTTCAAGTGTGAAATTATTAAGATAGGTTATGGTCTGTGTCCAAGTTGCCATGGCAACGAGTAACCGGTAATAATACGCTTGCGCACGGGCTACACAACTAGGACAATTTACCGATGTTGAATCAAATAATGGCCAACAACAATTTGTAAAAGGAAAATGTTGGATTATATATTAACTTTAATTTCACTCTACAATTATTTAATTATCTCGCTATTTGTTTAACATTTTTTCGATTGTTGCAATAACTCAGACATCGTCTTCCTGTCGAGTGGACTTTACATATATAAACTGAGCTATTTTGCGGCAAACAACGCCGAATACTCTAAAGTCGATGAATGATAATTGGATTTGTTTGAATTAACGCTGATTTATTAGGTCTTCGAATGAGAAACACTTTCCGTTTTGATGCCCCAGCGAATGGCTTTGTAACACTTAATGCATGAAAACATTGAAGATTCATGCTGATAACTGGCTAACTGGTGCTCAACATCAACTTCGTTCACAGTAGTGATATGACGGCGTTGATATCGTGAAAATGGGGCTTTTGTTTGGGTTTCTTTGCTAATTAAGGTATTTGGAGGAAAAAATCATATGTTGCAATGCTACATGCATCATGCATAAATGTTGTTGTTTACACGTATAAAAAAATAAATACTCATCACTTCGTCGCCGTCGTCGCCATTAACATCATCTACACTGCATTCATCGCATCTTAAGTTTTCATCACTTCACATCTTTGCTGATGTGAAAAAAGTAGGCGTACTAACTTGTTTCTAATGATTGTCAAGCGCATCATCTTCATGCTAGCTATCGAGGAAAAATCAATGTTAGAGACCCACATAATATGGGGTTTCCACAACAGATCTCGTGCTGCAACAAAATGTGGCAAAACGCAATAACCAACGCTGCTGTTATTGGTGGTGTTAGTGGTGCACTATTAAAAACAGCTGTTGCTACTTTCACTTTCGTTTCATTGTACTTGGAGCTGATACCTCTCCCTCTCGGTGTGTCTAACAATGAGATTCAGGGTGGCATCAACCACAGACTGCGATCACCTTGAAGCATTACGAGTACAAAATGGTAAATGTTGATGATCTCTAAGGTTAGCGTTTTTTTTTTATTGTTGTTAGCAGTAGCGTATTATGAAATCCGTGAAAATTAAGGCAAAATACACGAGCGAAAAATACATTATTGTGGCAAAAAATCGTGGCACAGTGTGTTCAGATACAAAAGTATTAGGGCGGAACATTTAGGCTTGCAGAGATCTAAAATTTGGTTAAATTTAGTTTCCATTAATTCTATGTAAAGTAGTCACATGTGCAGAAACCCTTTAGCGAAATGTGAAATAGGGCCGACCTTACCGAGAGGTCAGTACTTACGTTCTAATAGGGGAAATAGGGGAATACTATCAACCAAATTTGAGCTTTCTAACTATCATTTAATTGAGAATAACCTGAAAAGGATCTTCTGCAGAATTTCGCAAGTAGTCCACGACTTCCTGGTAACGCCATCGAGCATCGAGCAGGTGAAGTGCGAAGGCACCTTAAAGGCAATCTAAATAAATAAATAAATAACATATATTCCCAAAACCCAACTTCAATGGTGCTGATTTATTATAAAAATACAATAGAAAGAAATTTAATCCATCAGGTATTGAATGTCAGATTAAACTTAGATTGGATTTTGATATGGGAATATTTACCTGAAATGTCTGATACCTCTGTTTAAACAGCGGATGTTATCGGCAAATATAATGCTGATGTTACCCATGCAATGCATCGGATTATACAGAAAAGGATACGCCTTAAAACCCGAAACATTCCCTTCGCTCGCCTTACAGAAATTCATGAATTTTAATGTGGTTAGCAAAAGACTTAAAAATCTCCTCTCGTAGTTTGATCATTCAACGAACTGATTTGTTTAACCCGAAATAGTGTTTTTGCCGTAATTATTGAGTACACTATCAAGACATGGGAAGCCAGATTAACCACGTAATTGAGCAGAGGTAAAAAAGCTATGCCATTAATCCCAAAATTCCCGACACACTGTAGCAAAATAAGAGGTGAAATGTATGTTAAGGGATATGCTCGTATCATGTTGCGGCAATAGTGAAGAGATTACTTCAATAAACTGCAAGTTCCGGACGGCAACATAAGTGAATAAATGTTGCCAATTACCGATGGTGGTGATTTATGCCACCTACGATCGAGTCAAAATGGGTCTACTCTACGCGATCTGATTGGACAATATCAGTGTGCGTTTAGATGTGATAAATCGATAACCAGGAGACCAGCAGAAGACCCAAAAGAAAAAACAGATCGAAACGTGTCATAACTTCGTCGACTATAAAGCTGCCTTCAACAACCCGATTGAGCAAATACTATTTGATGTTATTATTCAGTTTAGTGGTCCCTTAAAGTTGATTGGCTTTTGCGAAACGACACTATTCGACATCTTGCACTAGATGAGGCCTTAGAAGATGCGGTAATAGATAGTGCGATCTTTACTATATACGAGTACACAAGGAAGAAACTTGCAGTGGACATCATTGGCATATCTCTTAACAAAAGCCACATGCTTCTGTCGCTTGCTATTAATATAGACATCACTGTCCGAAAACTTGCAGCCTTCTGAAGCAATGAATGATAAGGACAAAATCAAATTATTTATTTCAACGAACTACTCTATAGACTATTTGGAACTCTGTGTAAACAATGGCAGCTATAACTTTAAAGAGATGTATGAATTCATCAATGTTGAACCCGCCATAAATACGACTAATGGTGTCAGTCTCGATATTAGAACAAGAGCGTTGCTTGCAAACAGATATTACTATGGGCGGTTTAATTGCAAAATCCCTTTGAGATAAACAAACATATATTTGTATCAGTCTGTAGTTTTGCAGTAAAGTGCAGAATTCTGCTTTACGACAGAACCTTTTGAATTTTTTCAGATGTTTTCGATAGAAAAATTTTGCTGCAAAATATATTTGTAATAGTTGTCAAGCACATTGAAATACAGAGATTGCGGAGGCTATGTCTACGTTTGAAATTCTGCGACAAAGAGCCGGTATTTTAATTATTATTCATGATTTAAACAATATGCAATTATAGTACTTACCAAAGTGCTATTTTTTAGGAGACCGACCTTATTAGAGAAAACTAAAAATGTCACGTAGATTAAATGTATTTAAATTTAAATGTCGAACGACTTAAATTTATTTCAATTTAATTACCCCACTACTGCCAACCTTGGGGCCGCTGGTTGTTAGCCCTGGTTTGGTGTAGCCCACTTTACCCAATCTAAATGCCTTGAATTCGTTCATCACACTCATATTGAAAATTTATTTACATTTAATTTATTCGATATTATTAATTTAAATTTATTTACTTTCCGATACACTTATCTGGCTATGAGTCAGTACGTCGTATTCTACATTATGGGCAGCAGTTGCCATAAATGGCCGAAATATGTACAGAAAGAATAAACTCTAAATAGTTTAAGAAAATGTTGATTTTAAAATCAGTTTTACATTGTGCATTTTTAAATTAGAAGACAGAATTTTTAAATGTAAATCAAAACTACCGCTTGAACGCGTCCGTTACCACAAATATGGGGAAAACTACAGAGTTCTGAAATAAAATTAACAAAATAGGCGGTCATGCGATATATTTTTATTAACATGATTTATACCAAGTACCACTGCCTAAGACAGCAGCTTATTTTGTTACTTAGTTCAATTAATCGATATCTTTGACAATGGTTCTTAATTTGGTTTTTATCCACTTAGCCTCCAATCACAAAACTAAGTTTAGTTTCTTTGAGTATCATAAAATTCTCAAAAAAGCAACGTAGAGGCCGAACTGCTTCAGCTATGAAGCAGACATTCTATACAAGAATCTATCAAAATTATAGGTTAGAAAAAAATTTGCCATATTAGGAGTTGTGCATACTTTTTTAAGGACAATTTGTTTGCATGATTAATGATACAAATACCCATTACTTATAAATATCCATTTGTAAGCGGGAGAATAAGCAAATCTGATATATCGTTTATGAAAAAAGGACGTTTTCCACACCCTCACCTAACTGGCTATCAGCATTACGGGCCACAGTTGTTACTAATTGACGATCCCGATCCAGTGGGGAAAAAATTTGTTCATACAACGACTGAACTAACTTGTGAAAAGTGGTAATTTTCTTTATTTATTTATTTTTTGTTTTTGCAACTTTACGATCTATTTATTATTTAAAAGCAACATTTGGTAATAGTTAATACATAACTAAAAGGACCATCCCAATTAGGAACCGCCCTAATTGTGGGCATGCTTATTGAAAAAAACCAAAGTCAACCATATTGGTGTGACGAATTGGAGGAGAAGCGCAGAAGATCGAAGCGCTCGATCTACGGGCGGTGTATAATAAATAAAGATGTCTATATACCGAAAAAAAAGAACAACAATATTGTCTATATGTTATGAATCAAGAGAGGAGGTCTTTGATAAGCTCACATATCTATTGATGAGTCGATACATTGTTAGCTACAGTACTTGGCATTGTAAGTGGAAAAATTGTTCCATTAGAAAATAATTTATTTATGTAAGAAATAAATTCTCCAAAAAGTATTAAATTTTTAGCAAATCTGAATTAAAATTATCATTTATTCGTTAGTTAAAAGCAGACATATATATTTGATAAATATCAGACCATTTCTTATTCATTTGTAATCGCTCGCCCCAGTAGCTGGCGAGGCTATTGATAAATACTAAAATATATATTTCAACGCATACTTTATCGGAAAAGGGAACTAAAGTGATATATTTTGCATTAAGAGAGGACATTTTCGTTGCACACTTATCCTTCAGCGAATCGATACATCGCCCACAAACACTTTGGACTGCAATCCATAACGGCGGGTATTATAGGGTATTATATGTTATATATAAAGGGTGTTCCAACAAGAACGCAAGATTTAAATTTGGCGCCATTCGACGTGCCATTGTTTAACATTTGAATAATTGTTATTGTATGCTAGTAGAAGGTACGAGTAAAAATGGAAATGGTGAAATTGTCTTACCAAAATGGTGAAAATTTTGCGGCTACAGTTCGCAAATTGCGATAAATTTGGGGTCACAATAATGCTCCAAAGGAGTCAACTGTAAAGTGATTAATGGATAAATTTGCCAAAACTGGGTCTGTTAGTGATGTAAAGACAACAACGCGCCTTCGACCAGGTCTATCGACCTAAAATGTCGCAGCTGTACGTGATGATGTCGCTCAAACTCCATCCACCCCAATTCGACACCGAGCTCAGCAAATTGATGTCTCCAAATCCACTATGCAGCGAATTTTGACGAAAGATTTGCATCTTCATGCATACAAAGTTCAATTGACTCAGGAACTGAAGCCAGCTGATCATGGACAGCGAAGGGAGTTCGTTAATTGGGTATTGGAGAGATAACATGAAAATGCTGATTTTGCCGATAAAATCATCTTCAGTGACGAGGCCCATTTCCATCTTGATGGCTTCGTCAATAGGCAGAATTGTCGCATTTGGGGTGAGGAAAATCCTTGAGTGATTCACGAGAAGCAAATACATCCTCAACGTGTCACTGTGTGGTGTGGATTTTGGGCTGGAAGAATCATTGGACCTTTTTTTATGAAAATGAGGCATGTCAAGCGCAAACAGTCAATGGTGTTCGGTATCGAGAAATGATAACCTGTTTTTTCGTGCCTAGAATTGAAGAAATGAATGTGGAGGGCATGTGGTTTCAACAAGACGGCGCCACATGACATACAGCCAGAGAAACAATTCAATTGCTGCATCAGTCATTTAAATCTTGCGTTCTTATTTGGACACCCTTTATATATATATATACGTATATATATATATATAATATATATATATCGCTGTGTAATCGCTTCCTGAACTTACAAAGCTGGCTATGCGCCCTTATTCTAGTGGCGGTCAGTTATGTAGTGTGAGCGCTTATGAAATGTCGACGATCTCAATTGTAGAAATGATAAATACATCGTACCAATATGTAGGCAAGACTTACTTTCCTTTTTGCTTTCATATCTGACACTTTTTATTGGACTTCGTTGGGCTGGGGTTCTCAACGAAAAAAATCATTCCAAAATAAAACATTTAGTAAAATTTTGAGTAGAAGAATTAATACAGTAGAAACCACACACCCACTGCATGTCGCGTGCAAGGTCGCGCTCTATTAATTTTGAAGTTATTGTATCTAACATTTATTATATTTGGTACGTGTGATTAAGGTAGGATGAATATTTCGATTATATATCCAATTGACTTAATGCCTGACTTTTTGACTGTTATATGTATCATGTTAATTACAACTTAAGTGATATGCTTCGCTCGTTTGAAAAAAACGGTCTGTCTAAAAATACTGATACATCAATGTATCACATTCACACAACGTGCCGCATGCATTTGGTTGAACAATTAATTAGTATTTTATATTAATTGATTGCAGAACATCGCACATTGTTAGCGATAAGTGGTGTTTAAATAATCTTTGGATTACATGTTATATGCGGTAAAGATGAATCTCTTTGAATAAACTTGTTTTGCGTGGAACATTCATTATAATGATATTATAATGCAGGACTTGGATATCATTCAAAATTAAGTTCACGGATACTGAGTGTAGTGAAGATTGTACTCGCGATACTTTGTATTGTGGACGATTCACTTCTTCATCGTAAGATGAGTGAGCGTGGCTAAGTCGTCGTTTCCGCTTCAAAACGGCTAAGCTCTTTTTGCCAAGCAAATGTCCTCAATCAGTCAGGGTGTTGCTATCAAAAATACATCAGTTGGTTCCTTTCTGTATCTTTCAATTTCAGTCTTTGTAGAGCTTCGTTTTTCCTATTGAACCTACTGTCAAGAAAGTGCAAGGAAAAAAAAATCTTCTATACTGATTCGGAGTTTGAGCGCAATCTGTCATTCCAAATGCCAAACGCGCATTGTTACAAATGGAATTTTGAGTGCTGAATGGCTGAAAGTGTTACAGAACTTTATCAAAAATACATGCATATTCACAAGCGGTAAAAATGCGAAAGGTTTGCTCGTTTTTATCGGTCATTAACGTCTTAAACTCAAGTTAACATCGATAAAAAGAATGACGCTTCAATTGTGCCATTTTACACCATTGTTTGGCTGTGAAAACTGTTGCCCCTGGACTATATGAGTTCCGAAATCCCATAATTTTCTTTTAAAACTGAATCGCGAAGAGTTCACTGCAGACATGCTAGAGCACAAGATTGTGTGAACGAATTTCTAGTCAAAAATTCAAAGAATATCAACGAACAACCATCCCATTTACCTTTAAAAACTTAAATTTCCACTTCGAGGCATTCGTTTTCCAGTCGGTATAAGATATGTAAGAGAATTCGCAGCAAAATTCAAGTCTTTTCCGGAAAACGCATTAATAAACTTTTTTGATGATTGAATTATTCGTTGTATGTTATTTTAACAGATATGGTTTCAGTCTTTGTAGGGCAACACTTTCCCATTAGACTATTCTCGTTACTATTTTTCCATCCATCCTTAGATCTTGTACGGCCAAATATTTCTTCTAATACACCTATTTTGCCTGATTTGAACATAGCCTGTCTACGACTGTGAGTCATTTTCGTGTCACATTTAAGACCTTTTCCATATCTGTTAACCACTGCCATATGTTCTTTTAGTTGGCAAACAAATGCTAAAATATTTTAAAAAATACTGGAAAATTTCAATTTTTCTAAAGATTGGTCCAGGTCCAATATGGCCGAACTGATTCATACTGGATCGACTGTCGTCGAATTAGTGTGGGTGTCATCAAAATAGATTTTTATGTTGATCGACATATTAGCTTAGTTCCTCAAAAAAATATGAATTCAGCTGTTTCTTTCCCGTATCTACCAACTACCATCATATATAGATTTTATTTAGCAAATAAATTGCAGAATCGATAAAAAGAAATCTGAAAAATGCTCACTCTTCTTGGGGTGGTTTCAGTCATTGCAAAATGTCAGCCCCTAGTTCGACCTTGGATAGGTTTTCGTAATACACGTTGCCGCTCAGATATGTTGAAATGAACATCGATTTTTATGTTCATAGACATTTAATTTATGGGGCATTTAATTTATAGTTATTATCAACAGAATGAAAAACTTAATATTTCTATTTTCCTATAGTATAGGACACTATCCAGCTTGGCGTACGCTGCAACGCTATCACTAAAGTGCGATAAAAACATCTTTTATATACATATACAATTTCATTTCCTGCCTAATATAGAAACTGGATTGAATTGTCATTAACACGACGATTTGCTCAGTCTTTTTCGGATGTAATTTAATTCAGCCGACAATTTAGTATGATTAAGATTTTATGAATTTCGTTCCAAATTACCATCACACCGTCCATTTTTCCTAAAGTGTATTTCTTCTATTTCAATGGCATATAGAACAAATTTCACATATAATCTCTAATAGTTCATTAAATATTGTCCTTTACATTTCTGTGTAGTATGAGCGGAGACTATGCCCTTTCTTTTCTTGCCATAACCTAACATAGCATACGAGTATAACGACAATTTCGTAGTTGTTATATCGAATTTTCACTTGTTCTAGTACATTTTGCTTTCAATATCGATGGCACACTTATCAACTTCCGTATTCGTACTTCATATAATTCATGATATATTCTTAATATTCACTTAAGATAACTTATGATAGTTTCATGATCAACAGCAATATACTGGTTATTGTTTATGCCAATCAATCGCTAACTTTGACCATTTTAGGGTGTTATTAAAAAAGGCTCGCCCAGCTTTTAATGACTCATATTTCACTCTATACAAGTGCAGTATATCTATATAGTCCAAATGTCATCTATATATAGTTTTATAGTTCATTAGATACACATGTTCAAATTCTTAAGGCATATGGGCGGAGCCATCCTTACCTCTTAACCTAATTTTTTAGCGGATGAGGATATGCAGTTAAATTCATAAAATTCATAAAATTCATTCGGCCAGTTATTTTGGCCGCTAGAATGAAGTTTTAAAAAGGGGTGTGGCACCACCCACTGATTTCTCGGCAATATTTCTTCCTATATCGGTAGTTGTACAGGCGGTGCCACTCCCCTTTTTTTAATCTTAACTTTATAAAGCATATGACAAATTTGCGATTAGTAATAATCTATTGCTAAATTTTTATGACAATCGGTCGGTTACTTGAGCCATTGTTATGGAATTTTAAAAAGGGACAGAACATTCCCCACTTCTAAGTTTATCATATCTCTTCTGTACACCTTTAATAGTCCATAAGATACAATCATTCAAAATTGTTGTCCTATCAATACCTAATACAGCCTATGAATCCCTTCTGGGCGATATAAATATATTTAATTTAGACGATTATACGGAACAATGATACAAACTTTAACTTTTATACATATATATGTAGATAAAAAAAAGCTACCAAATATGATAAAAAAAACTAATTGTACACTATCGAGAAACGTTCTTAAGGTTGCCATCAATACGCCTTGCTAATGTACCCAAAACAAGTCGACTTAACAAAAAATACAGAAAAGTTTAGAAACATTTTTCAACATAGTCTCCTTTGAGTTCGATACACTTTTTCCACCCAGGTTCTATAGCTTCTATACCCTGTTTTTAGTAAGAACAGTCAAAGTCCTTAAAATATCCATCAACCGCAGACTCCACCCCTTCATTGTTGGCAAATGTTTTACCACCGAGCCATTTTTTCAAGTTTGGAAATAGAAAATAATCCGAGGCAGCTTAATCTGGCGAATAAGGTGCGAGATGAAGCAGTTCGAACTTTAATTCATTAATTTTGGCTATCGCAATAAAGGATGTGTGAACTGGAGCATTGTCTTGATGAAAGAAAACTTTGTTTTTCTCCAAATGCGGTCTTTCTGACATAATTTCATGATTTAAACGCTGCAATAAATTGCTATAATATCCGCCGTTGATGGCTTTCAATAAAAACTAGTCCCATGCGCGCACCAAAAAACAAACGCCATGACCTTGCCTGCAAATGGAACCATCTTCGCCTTTTATGCATACAATTCTCCCATTCCATTACACTGCTTTGACTATACCTTTGTCTTCAATGTGAAGTGATGGACCCATGGCTCATATACGATTTTAAATAGATGCAAAAATTCGGTTTTATTGCAGTGAAACATCATCAAACACTCTACAAAAACATTTCCACGACGCTGCTCTATTGACAGCAAGCACGGCACCCATTTTGTGCACAGCTTTTTCATCTTCAAATCTTCGATCAATATGCGATGTATAGCAATTTTTGAATAACCTATCATTCCAACTAGCTCACGCACCCTCAGCCGACGACCATCCAATACAATTTTGTGGATTTTCTTCACCGTGTCTGACGTGGACACTTCAATTGGTCGACCACTACGGTGTTCGTTTTGGCAGTGAGCACGTCCTCGTTTAAACTCTGCTACCGAATATTTTACAGTCGTAAACGAAGGAGCAGACTCCCCCCGAGTAGAATCTAGCTCGCGGTTAATATTGACTGGACTGAGGCCTTCCAAATGGAAATATTGAATTACATAACGGTGACGTTTAGTTCTGATGGCTCAAAAAAAAAAAAAAAAAAAATACTAAACTACGTGACTCCTTGAAATGTGACTAATTTTTTTCGTACTACTGGCTCCATTTGTCCATACGTCAAGCCGGTTAGTTTAGCACCGCCCTCTTATTTACAACACTAGCAAATGTCTCTGACATGATTTGACTTCTGTTAATCAGTTTAATAATTAACGACTATTGCCACAGATGATAAATGTGTTAACTTGTTATCTGTTCACGAAGAAAATTGGTCCAACAAACACTGTGCCATGAAGTGCTGCTGCAACGTAATACAAGAAGACCTCCAGAGCACCACAATAAAGATATCAAACGAAGAAAGACCTAAGAAAAAAAGTAGTTCATCGTAGTCATTCGCATTATTGTTGTGCCCGAACGATAAATTTTGTATTTTCCTCTGCTGCGACCACTTCGCTGGTCTGTGGCAAGAAGAAGTCATTGTGATGCGCACGCGCATTTCAGGGTTTCTTATCGACTGACTACCTCTACCCATTTTTCTGCTTTGTTTTGAGATATCTTCAATACCATCAGAGCTCTTTCATAGTTGGCATACAAGTCGATCTGATGATGGGTTTGTTAACCGCACTCGCTTGTTTGTGTTGGCAAACAGAGAGGGTCTTGTGTGTTGTTGTCTTGGCCAGCTTTTGTTTTCAATGGACTTCAATGTCACGAGTTTATTGTTTGGGTTTTAACTTTTGCTTTTATTTGTAGTAAACTCTAGACAACCGGTATATTGTAATCTTAGCTCTTCTGCCTCTCTCTCTCGCTCTCTCTGTCTCTTTTTCTGAGACGCTCCTGTGGTCTGTGACTCTGTTTCTTTATCTTCTTTTTGAATATGATGTAATATTTAACTGCAGAGGGGGTTATTTTTATGTTGTCCCTCGACAAATTAAATATGCTTACAAACCGGAATAGTTTTTACGAATACGAAAGACACAAATTTTCATCACTGCTCGTCATCCATTTGGAACGTGTGGAGATTTCATATCAGCCGCCGCGATTACTAGCGGAAAATTTTGCAATGTTTAGCTAGCTACGGTTAATGGTATTCACGCGGCGGTGATGAATTTTGTCTGTAGCTGGTGCAGTTTGCCGATGGCTTGCTTGAATCGCAATTGCGATCAGAGTTTAACATTGTTCACATGTGCATTAAATGGTAAGCTTCCACAGCGCTTAAGAGTCTAAGCCAACAGCTAAACTCTGCATAGAATGTTGTTAGAATTAATTAGAAAGAAACTTACTTTACTGGTGTTTCACGATATTAAGTAAAAATATGTAAAGGATGATCGAATAAGAGCTATGCATTTATTATTTAAAGTAAAGACAAAATAGTATAATTCTGGGTTATCCATTTTTCGATTTCAAAAGTAAAGTTAAATAAAACACGCATAAAGCTATGATTTCGGTGAAACTTTCCTGTCGTTGTAATGCTTGTACTTTGCTATTATGTACGAAATACAATGTCATTTAAGTGACCGCCTTTGGATTGGTTGCAGCAGTGGATCCTTTTGAGGTCGATTTCGACCACTTTGTCGCATATTTCGGGTGGTATCTCGGCGATTAACTGGCAAATGTTAGTTTTCAAATGTTCCAACGTTTGGGGACTAGCAGCGTGAACACGTTTTTTGACGTAGCCCCCACAAAAAAAGTCTAACGGCGTTAAATCGCATTATCTTGATGGCCAATTGACGTCGCCTAAACGCGAAATTACGCTTTCCGTAAACTTCTCATGCTATAAAACCAAAATCGGGCATGTTGTGTGGCTCGTGGCACCGTCTTGTTGAAACTACGTATAGTCCAGTTCATGACCATCAACTGCACACCAAAAAATCGGATTATTTGCCACACATTCACTAACAGAAGCGATACTTTCGACAGTGCGTACACTGCGATGACGGACAGGCCTGCAACGCTTCCAGTATTTTCAAATTTGTATATAATCTTGCCAATTTATTGCACATCACGTAATGCACGAAAAGTGCCCGCGTTTGAATCACCACTTTTGTACTAAGTTTTAACTATTTTCACGGGTTCTTCTACCCATATTCATAAATGGCAAACCTTTCACTCAACAAATAACACTTCAGGTGACAGGTATTTAACAGCTGACAGCCTTGCCAGACCGGCGGTTTTGAAACCAGTAAATGGATAACCCTGTGTATATATATATGATTCTTGTTTTTATTTTAAATACTTTATATGACATTTTCATTTAATAATTACTTGATGTATTTGACTACCTCTGAACTTTTCATAAAATTGATTTCTAATTTCCCTCATAAATCGTCACCCATTTCGCAAAAACACTAATATAAAGCTGGTTTTAAGTTTGTTGAATGTTTGCGGTTTATTAGAGTAAACCAATGGCTTTACATGATTCCAACGAAAAAAGTCCAATGGAGCTATGTCATGATCTCGGTAGCTAGATCACATCGTCACTTAGGTGGTCAAAAGCACCTAAACCATTTATGGCAGTAAGTGTAATGCCTGTATACAAATGAAAAGAAAACATTTCGTAATCATCAAAATTGAGAAAAGTTCGGATCAAGTCTTCTGGTACCTGCCTCACATATTTTATCACTCCATTTCATCCTATTAGATGACGTATTATATAGGTAGATTAAAATTTGTATGAATTAATATGGTTGAAATTTCCACTTTGGGTCATATTATGATAACCTGTTTTTTTTTTTTTTTTGTCTGATTTGAACCAACTTCACTTAACAAGTTTGCAATCACTACTTGAGCCTACAGTCTCTACATGAGTTTGGATGAAATCGAAACATGCCTTCTTTATCTCCCGTACGAATGGGTGTATTCGGCCTTGAAATATAAATATAGTAGAAAATCATTATTTTTTCAAGACGTCGAAAGCTTTATGTAGTATAGTTAAAATGTCAAAGTTAAATGTGCACCGTTTTGTTTAAAAATGTTGCCATTTTGAAAATAAGTCCATTATGCTTCTTGTCCGTATTAGCAAAAACTGGAACAGGCGGTTTTTGTAACATTCTCTAGGGACGAATTTTTCACCAATAAAATTTTTGCCATAACAGCAACAGGTAGTAACCACTTGGTTGCAGGTCCGGACTATAATTTGTAAGAACCTCCCAACCAATTTCCCGGAGCTGCTGACGAGTCACTATCGATGTCTGGTGTTGTCCTTACGGGCAGCTGGCCGCTTCTGAAAGATCGTTTCCTTTAGCCTGTCCTATTGTTGACTGTAAAGACCCGAATAGTTCCTTTCTTCCCTATTTTCCCTGAATGCAAAATATTCCCATTGCAGTTCCATTGATGAATTTTATTTCAGTCATTTACTCAAGGTATTGGGCCTTTTTTTGGGCCTTTCCTCTCATATTGTTTTTGTACAAAGATACAAATATCGAAAAGTAACTTTTAATTACTTTTACTTTAAATTCAGGTTCAGCGACTCGTTCTGAGTAAAGATAGAATTTTTGCTCCCTTCCTCCTCTGTTTTATCCTCCAAAAGTATAATTTTTGAAAAATTCGTTCTTTATCTGGTCGCTGGTACAATTTATGTTCCAATCTTCCATGTTGTGTCTCCTAAAAGTACCAATATTTTTAACGTGCTGCTATGCGATAAGGGAAGTACACGCCTTCATTTTACTGATTTCAACTTTAGCCCAGTTTATGCCCCTAGAAGAACGCTATAAGAGGAAGGTAGAAATGTAATTACACAATTAAACGATTATGGATTTAGGCGTTTGCAATGAGAGCCGAAACAATTTGTGTCGTCTTCTTATTTGATTTTGCCCTCCAAAAACTATGGATTTCGTTATATCTTGTTTAATGGTGCACCTATGCTGCAGAAGAAATGTATTCTTACATTTTGGCGATTTTAGCTTCAGCCCTTTTGTACCCTTTGTACCCTTTCTTTCCACTTTTATTTTATAGAGGTATAAATTTCAAAAAAGCACTCCTTATGCGCTCCTACACCTCTTATTGCACGATTTTAGCTCCATGCATTTATTTAGAGGTACCATTTTCATCACCCTTTGGCATATTTTACCTCCGAAAATGTGAATACCGCAAGATGTGTATTATTACGCATCTACTCTGTAAAGGTGATGTGTAGAATAATTTTCCAAATTTCAGCTTTGAAGATTTGATCTGTTATGTGGTACAGCAGCATTTGTAACCTTTTTAATCGCGTTTCTATCCTAATAATTTAGAATTTCAAAAAATTTATTTTATCGAGTGCCTCCTGCAGTGTAAGGGGGATATCAACCGCTTGCCATTACGTCTGGATAGTGACTAGATGTCTAGTCAGCCAGTGACACAATTATTTCACGCATGGTGATAATAATTTCCAAAAAGAACATCTCCCGCCTCCACCCCTCGTCAATAAACAACCAATTATTCCACATTTTAGTTGAGTTAAGTGCGCTAATCTACAATCATCTACCCTAACCGAGATGAATTATAACTGCAATCATTTTGGAAAAATATAAAAATAGCAGTTTTTGATTGACTTCCTACACTTAAACGTCGCATTCTTAACTATAACTCCTATACCTCCAACTGTAATGATAATAAAATTTTCCTTCAGTTTCATATTTCCATATTTTCCGCCCTCCAAATCGAAATAATGTATTGAATTATACCGAAAACTGCTTTCTTGGGGAAACCGTTTACGTTAACGATTTCTTTGGAAACAAAGTTAACAAATCCATTGTTCAAAAAAATGTCAAAAACTTTACATACAGAAACGTTACAGTATATAAATCACTATTTCTCCTATCACTTTTAACGTTTTTTGGCAATCATATTTACATAATAAGCCCCCTTTGCACGTAGACAATTACCATGCTTATCATTGCCGTATACACATTATAAAAGAATATAGACCGTAACCGATTTCAACACAATTTGGTATAAAATGTTAGGTTTTAGGTGACATTTAGTTTTAAAATCACAAACAAACACTTGAAACGCTTAGCTAAGCTTTACCTGTAATTAAAAGTGAGGTTGTTAACCATTTCCTGCCTTAAATTTCAGAGTCACAAAAACTTAACTACATCCAACCAAAGATAGCAAAAGCGATTGGGAAATCATTGAAGATGAATACTGGAAAGGTAAAAATGTTATTTTTACTTTGTATCCTGAGTATCCTACATCTAAGTCACACCCAAGTTCCTCAGCAAGGAGAAGTCGCAGTGGACAGTGGTTACACGCAAGAAACACGCAAGGTCTATCAGCCTTCCTTAATTAGAACCGAATTAAGATTTGGCCGTAATTTGGATCCCGAAAAGGTTCGTGTAGTAACGGTAAAATCCGATAAGGGCAACGATGTGGAATTGCTGGTCGGTAAGAATAGTCGTCGGGCCAGAGCGGGTAACACGCAAAGTTTCTTTGTAAGATCAGCAGACGTTCGCAAGCCCACCGAAGCGAGAATGAATACAAGATCATCCACTCTGACTGATCTACATTTTCAACACTCCCCAGCCTTGCTAAAACAGCAAGAATTGATTAGAGAATCTAAGATGTTCCAGCGACGCAAAGATGAAACTGCTGCCAGACAAAGACAACTGGAAGAGCTAAGACTTATAAAGGCTCAAAGCTGGAGGGATCAAGAAGAATTAGCGAGATCTCAAAATACAAGAGCTCGGGCTGCTCGCCGTATACGTTTCGAGGCGGATGACGAGTCTGCCTTCTATCCTCAACAGTATGCAGAGAATATGTATCTAATGCCCTATCAGCAACATCAGCAGAGTAGATCCAACAATCGCCCACAGTCCTACATACCTTTAGATCGTAAACGCAACTTTTCTTTCCCCTCGGAAAGAGGGCAATTTAATGCCGTTTTGAATGGCCAAGAGAAGCAGTGGCAACCTATGGAAGTTCAAGAAATGCGCAATCGAAATTTGCGACAAGTTCCACAGAATCTAGTGCCCTTATCATTTCCCGCTGAATTCGGTTACACCCAATTGTTTCCCAGTGAAAATTTAGAAAAACTCAACCGCAACTCCCGTCATGTATCCAACTCGCCGGATGCGAACAAGGCCCACAATGAAAATAAACCGCACAAGACTCCCGTGAATATTATTACCAAAAACAATTTCGCCTCACCCAAGAGAACTCACATCGCTGTGCCACAACCTATTATGATTAGCTCCTCCACAAATGTCCATCAAAATACCAATACCCAACATCAGGCTCCTCAAACGCAATATCAATACTCCTCCCACCCACAGGTCACTTCACCTTCTCCGCCATCATACTCCGCCCAAGCTGATCAGTCCTTTGCGCCCATGTCCTATACAAAACAACCACAGGCTGCAGCCACCACCACAGTAGTAGACGGGCCCGCGGTCACTGTGATCGAGGGCATTCGGGTACCTGATGCTCCTGAGGACAAAGTGAAGACATGGCGTAATGCTCGGGTGCTTAACAATCAATTGGTGCCATATCCAGATGGTTATACACCGCCTAAGGTTCAAATTCAGACATTTGACAGATAGAGCCGTACCCACCGTCGCCACAGCAGAAAAGTGCGGAGTGCGAGTTTTTTGCAGACAATCCAGTCTTGTCGCTTAGAATTTATCACTATTTTTTTTTTTTTTAGTTCCAGCTAAGAATGTGGGTGGCTAACATTTCGCCTTCGTTTAGATTTTAGCAGAAATATCCTTTTATTGTTATTTATTTGTAATTTATAGCAATTTATTTTATCTGAAGTTACTATGTAATTTACAATTGTAATTGTATACAATTTGAAATAATAAATAATTAAGTAATTACTTGGAGTTTCTTTTAAAACTTTATTGTGAATAAACGACGGGATCAAAAAGAAGTTAGTTAGTAGTTTTTCAAAGTAAACTATATTTTACCGGTAAAACGTCCCAAAGTGGTCTGACAATTAAATGAAGAGAGGAGTATAAATCACAGAATCGTAGAATCATAAATTTATCGTTGAGTCTAAAATTTCATATTTACTAATTTCCTTAAATGCCAACTAAAGCAGAATTCCAAACTTTTCTATTTTCTACGAATTCCAAAGTTTTGTTATTAAAAATACTATGTGCATCATTTACAAAAACAATTAACGATTGTTATATTGCTACATATATATTGTTGGAATGCACACCTTTGTTCATTTCTAAAAAATATGCGATGTTCTAACAAGGTTTGATATACTTTTCCGACAACCTCGCTCTCTAAGAATGCAATTTTTGTTTTTTTTTTGTTTGCACTGACTCGCTTCATATTCTTCCAAAGCATAGAGGTTTGAAGCTAATTCATTTCATTTCAGTAACATATTATAATTTTTCCTATCATCATTACAATTTGGTCTTAAGGATGCCGATTTTCCTCTACTCGTATCAATGAAATTACATTTATTTAAGGAGGAATTAATTAATATTTTTAAGTGCAGATGTTAATAACGATGTACATTTCTTTAATAAATAAACACACAAAAAAGAAGTTCTTATATGCATGTATAGACCGACGAAGAAGCAACATTTTGTTTAAAGAACAAAAAACTTTAAAAAAAAATTAAGAGCTCGTTGCCGCTCACCTTACATATCTGTGGTGGCGGACACTCACAGCTTTGTTGTTATTAAGCCATAATATTGCTGTTCTGATCGCATTTGGATCGGTAGTGACCAGTATCTTCCAAATGAATAATTGACGTTATTTCTTTAATTTTACTGACTTCCAAAACCAAAAATTTCTCTTATAGACAGTGTTGCCAAATTAATTTTTCTCAACCTGTTTAACGGAAGAAAGTAAAGTTTTTAATGAGTGACTTATTGGGATTGCTAACAAACGTTAGGTTCACAACTGGTAGTTGAGTTTCAAAAACAGTTGTTATCTCTTACCCAAACTGCACTGATAGAATCACCTCATTTAGATTATTCAACTGGATGCCATCTGAGATAGATAACACCAAACGGATGGTAATGCTAGAGTTTACTTAATCTAGGTTTGAAGTCCTCAACCAAGTGAACAACATTCAGAGATCGTAAATCAGAATATCTTTATACCCCGATCAATTGTACATTGCAGAATATCAATATACGAGGTGTGATCCGTTATTTTCAAATTTCGTGAGTTACGTATATTCGATTTTCGCATTTTCTTCTGTTATATATGTTGACAATATCAGTCATTTTGGATTGTCAGATTGTTTTTGACAGATAGAAAGGTTACTCGTATTTTGGTGTCCTTTTCGATTTTTTACTATTCGAAAAAATGGACCAAAGAAACTGTATTTAGTTTTGTGTAAAAAATGAAATTAAATGTGAAAGGACATTTGAAATGTTGACAGTGACGTTTGGCGAGTCTACTATGAGCAGAACACTAGTTCAATTGTGGTATAACCGGTTTAAGGAAGGCCGAGAAGATGTCAATGACGATGCTCGTCCTGGTCGCCCGAGCACCTCAACAACCGATGAAAACATTGAAGCAGAGAAGAAACTGATTTTGGATAATCGTCGAATCACTATTAGAGAGATTGCTGATGATGGTGGCATACCGTTTGGCTCATGCCAAGAATTTTTACGGATGTTTTAGACATGAAACGTGCGGCAGCGAAGATTGTTCCAAAATTGCTAAATTTTGAGCAAAAACAACGTCGCATGGACATCGCTCAGGAGCTGTTGAACGTCGTCAATGACGATCCAGATTTCCTCAAAAAGTCATAACAGGTGACTATTCATGGGTGTGTGGTTTTGACATTGAAACCAAAGCCCAAGCTTGGTTTGGACTTGGTTCTTCTGTACGCTTCCTTTGGGATAAGCGTACAGAAGA
The DNA here is from genome assembly GCA_019455685.1 of Philornis downsi. Taxonomy (NCBI): domain Eukaryota; kingdom Metazoa; phylum Arthropoda; class Insecta; order Diptera; family Muscidae; genus Philornis; species Philornis downsi. The sequence goes on from JAHXMU010025192.1 coordinate 25,420, forward strand.
ACCAAGTCCAAAAAAAGCTCGTCAAGTTCGGTCAAATGTGAAGGTTTTGCTCCCGTTTTTATTCGATTGCAATGGCGTGGTGTATCATGAATTCTTGCCACAATGTCGTACGGTCAATAAGGAATACTACCTTGAAGTTATGCGCCGTTTGCGCGAAGCAATTCGTCAGAAACGCACAGAATTGTGGAAAAAACAATCATGCATTTTGCACCATGATAACGCACCAGCTCACACATCGATGCTTGTGCGTGAGTTTTTGGCCAAAAACAAAACCGCAATTATGCCTCAACCTCCTCTTCCCAAAACTGAAGACACCGATGAAAGGAAAGCGTTTTGCTACGATTGAGGAGATAAAAGAAAAATCGAAACAGGAGCTATTGGCGATACCAAAAAGCGCGTTTTAGAAGTGTTTCGAAGATTAGAAGAAACGCTGGCATAAGTGTATTATATCTGAGGGGGATTACTTTAAAAGGGACAAGATAGTTATTGATAAATAAATACTTTTTGAAATAATTGAAAATAACGGTTATTTTTTATCACACCTCGTATAGCGATGTTTTTTATTATAGTTTACAAAATTTGTGTTGCCAACATTCTCTGCAGTGTCTTAAGCCAATATCTAATAAATCGGATGAAATGATATCAAAGGTATCACTACTTTTGTTTAAATTTGACATGGCGAAAATATCCAGAGTGAGGGCAGGTACTATGCTGACTTTTCAAGGTGAAATTCCATTTTTCCAAAAATGTTCTTAAGTGGCAACGACAAACAATATATATATATATATTTCTTTTTTTTTCCAACACTAAAATTGGACTTAAAAATCATAATATGTTCAATAATACATAAATAAACTTGTAAAATAAAATAGTAACACACACAATTTAACGATTTTACCAAAATATTACAAAGTAAAAACAATATCGATTATCGACCGATGCCCTATTTCAATGTAATGACCGATGTCCGATTTCAACACAGGAAAGTTCGTAATACCGGTGAATTTTTTCATAATAAAGCAATGTCTCGTGGAATTTTTCTCGCGAAATGAACTCGATTTTGCAAAAGCCTTACTCCTCTTTCGCTACGATGGCACTCATTTAGCTTGGCTATGATCTGCGTTCTAGAAGAAAGTGCAAAAAAATCCTAATCTTTATTATTTTTTCGTCTATCTCTATAAGATTGTTTATTATAAAGACAATTCATATATTTATAAAGTCAACTTCCACAACAAGTCTGTTTTTCTCGAAATCAAATTGCTGTGGAATTACCATACAGTACTTGGCAAATACAGTACCTGTATAATCAGTACAGTACAATCATCAAAAAGTATGCAATACAATTTATAACACTCAGCAACAGATCGCATTGCCAACTCTTAAACGTGAAAACGTTCCAAAGAAATTCAAAATAAATTCGTAATTTTAAACATTAGATAAATCCAAACAACAACTTTTCAAGAAGCGTATTGTTGATTTTGGCTATATAAAATATTACAAACACAATAAATAGTCCATAATAACGTTCTTAATATTAATTAATGATATATGCTTTCATTCCCTCGGGTGAAGGTATAATAATTTAATACATAATATTGGATATTTGTGATATTCCATTTTTCCAGTTGATCTACATCATCTCCAATAGAAAATGAAAATGTCAATTGAAATTGAAGGGTTTAAACAAAAAAACAGATAGAAACAAGAATATAAGCGAATGGAAATGATGTTTTGCATTTAATATTGAAAAAAAAAATCATAACAGTACCATGGACAATATACTCAATGTCGAGACAATATCGTATCTATTCTCATGCATAATGTATGAACTTATCTCGTTTTTGCGCTGAAAAATCGTACTTTCGGTTTCCTGTTTATACAAAACAGATTGTCTCTAGTTTTTAACATGAAAATACGAGTATTTTTCAGTAACCATGCCCATATTTATATCAATTCCTTGAAAACCATATGCATAGCGATGTCTTTTTTCAATATACATATATATAGCATTGCATATTGTTTTGATTTAATCAATCAATGGTAAAATTTTTGAAATGTTTAAAAAAATCTTGCTGTCAGTAATGTTACGAATTATGTAACAATCAATTATCAGAAAAGTAGGCTAGTCGAAAACGCTCTATTTTCTTCTCATATTCATACCGAAGAGCTTATATTTGTAAACTGAAGAAAACCATTCTTCCATGTTGCTAGAAAATTTCCCCTCCATTATAATTCCGATGGGCAGATAAAAAATCTGAACATTTAGCATTGCCAGAGCAGCACAATTTTGCGCAATTTTAAATATCCATTGTTTGCGCCGGCTCATCGCGTTTGGACTACGGCCGTGACTGACTTTTCATCCAGCCTTATTCAAGTGGCTCCAAATGGTCTTTTGCCCAATGTTTACCTTCTTGCCAATCTAAATGGTGCTTAAATGTCGGACTTGACGATATCCATTAATCTGTCGATATTTTCGACAATTGACCTTCCAGAGGTTTGTGCATATTTTACATCAACATTTTTGGAATAAAATCGACAAATAGAAAATTGCGTATGATTCTCTGTTACAATATTAGGATCATGAACACTGTTTGCATTTTCAGCCGTCTTGCTTGCGTTTTCGCTTTTATTAAAAAAGTATTTTCTCTCCATTTTTGATGTGCGCTCAAACAATACTGAGTTAATCGGTCATAAAGCTATCTGAGTAGCTTTTGAGTGCATAAGCGTATCTTTCTAACATCACCTAGTGTATCTATACATATACGCAACGCGAGATTTAGATTACTAACGCCATCTATGTGAAAATTAATGGATATTACTATATCTTATACAATTTTCTGTTGCATGTTTTTAAAGAAATGCTAAGCTTAAGATGAAAATTGATACAATTGAACCTAGAAATTTACTAAAATTGCCGCTTTCCTAAGAACAAGATGTCTATCCAGGGGAGTTTTAATATGTAGCCGATAGAAAAGAGCAATTGGTAGCAGTATCCTTAGGTTGTTAGCCAGCCCACCTGTTATTATTCCAACTATGACGTTCGGCCATCTGTGGCCCACTGGCCCCGTGACAGCCACATATTTTTCTTTGGCGAACATCTATAGTAGTCGACTAATCGACTTGTCTGGTAAAAGCTTCCATTCAGAGTCTAAATATACGGTGGTTGTAAGCACAGGGAATGTGATAGAAAAATATTTGCAAAAAACATAAAGTCGATCAATTAACTCTATTAGTTGCTCTTCTTTCCATATATCACCATTTCGGCCTAACGTTAAAGATCGGTTATACGGATTAAGGAACACCATCCGCCCTCTGTGACTTATTCACGTCCAACTTCCCTTACCGTGATGTGATTTGTGTAAATCTCTTAGAAATAATGTACAAATTTATGCTTATAATAAAAATATTATTGTTTATTTAGTTGATCAGACATAAATTTATACGAAATATCTAAAGATTCATATATTGATTAACAGTGAATAATTTTATGTCGTTTCGTCTAATCCGCACACAGTCTGATGCTTCAAATTCCAAATGGACCACAGTGACTGGCGTAGTCATCATGAAGCCATTCTCCGATAATTTGTACTTGCTAATATTTTTATGATTTTGCAGTAAAAATTCGATATAGACAAAGATGGCCGGATATTTTGCCGTCAGGGTTAAACTGAAGCTACTTATATTACTCGAAGGAACCGTTGTGGTGCAATATTTGTAGGAGATTTGAAACTGCAACATAAGATTTAGAAATACAATTAAAATCATTAAAACACTTTCCAGAAGCGTTAAACTCTCGCTTACATCAATGTTTGGATCTTTAACACCTTGAGCAGTACTCAAGGACGAAGGGAAATAATAGGTGCGAGAGAGCGGTATGGAATTCTGCTGCAAAACAAATTCCACAAAACTATTGGTATTGGTGAAATCGCCCTGTATTATATCAGCTATGGGTATAATTTTGTCATATTGGACGCCATTTGGTTTCTGAAAGACACATAATGTTTAATAAATGTTAAGGAATATATTAATTATATTATATTATATTTAATTGATTCAACTTAACTATAGTATAAGCACATTTAACATTCAATGAAGGTTCGGTCCGAAGGACCAAATACTGCAGTCCGAAGTTCAATGCACGATGTGCCGATTTATTGTAAAGTAAATATTGTGATCTCCTTCTTATGCATGAGAGAGGTTTTGTAAAAAATTATTTGCCGAAATATATTTGTAGAATGTTTCAGTAACCATTATTAGAGCGGCGCTATTACAATTCATGACTCATTTCAGAATTTATAAGTTTTTACATGTGTAGCGTATCGAAAAAGTCTCTTTACATCTCTTTATATAGTCTCTCTCTCTTATATAGACAATTTTATTCATACCAGTTCAATTTTGTCAATCAGAATATTTGCAATTCATGTAATAATAAACGATGCAATGGGGTTGTTAAAACTGAAGATTTCTCATACATAACAAATCCGCTTATCCGATCATTCCAGTGATAAAACTCAACCCCACAATTAGAGCGGTCCTAAACGAATGTAATTAATTGGAATCTGAAAAAGTCCTATTATTTAAAAACTGGATTTGAATAATTTGTTTTCCTGCTGGACTAATTTGTCTCACTTTGGTAAAAGGTGATATAAGGATTTCCCGCCAAACAAGTAAAGTTTATCAGAAACACCCTGTTTTAATATAAAGTACATCGATTTAGCCTTTCTTTCCAAAGAAAATGAATGGATATAAATATTTTTTAATAATCTCTCCCACAATTACGGCATTTTTTTAAAAACAATATATGAGTGAAAATAGTACTTTCCAGCATCTATATGTTACCAACGTATATTGCTCTAAATTAACGAATAATTGGCAAATTATTGCAAAATTCTGAAAAATTACAATTTTTCTAGAGACAGGTTTAGTTCTTCTATGGGAAAGTTTTTGTTAAATTTTAAATTTAACCTGCCAATGACAAAGAGATACTTTTACGCAAAATTTTAGTTCCAGTAGTCATGTTTACCACATACACCTGCATAGGCATGCGGACAAGATTTTGATGATGATTAACTGGATGACAAACTTAGTACAATGAGATTTGCTACCTTTGTACTTTCATTTGCATAGTGGACAGATTTTGTCGATGTAAACATATCTTACCAGAGTCACTGGCCACGTTGTAGTATTCCTGGGATACAGATTCGACCATTTATAGATATTCATAGCCACTTCTAGGCCCTCCGTATCAACCTCAAATTTATCACATATTAAAGAAACATTAAGAGTCTTCAATTGGCTGTCCATTAGGGCCACAATAGAAATCGGTGCTAAGAAATTTCTGGACCAATAATATAACAACTGAAATGGATTGTAATTTGAAAAATAAAGTATTGAGTGGGGAAATAGTCTATAACCTTGTAATTTCCATAAAAATCAATGGCAGACCATGAAGGAGCTACCCATACGTCATTTAGCTGCCAATAGAGGGCACCCATGGTCCTGTGTTCTGTATCACGTAGACTGCGATATAATTCCGTTTCAATTTTTGTGGCCATTGCTTGAGCGATTTGACTAAAATATATTAAAGCCTCCAGGTAATTGCCATCCTCTGGCAAAGGAAGTGGAAAATGTCGTCTTACAAGCCCAGTAATGGCCATCATACCCAAGGGATGATGCTGGCGGTGTTCTATTAAATCATTTAAATTTTCCTCACCGGTCATAGTGCGCAGCCAAGAATGCATTGCGGGCAAACTCTGAAAACCATATTCGGATGCAAAGCGCGGTCGGGGATAGATGTTGGGATTCCAGCCGTCCTTGAATATGTCATAAAAGTGAACTAATAGAAATTTTTACAAAATCATAATCATTTACATAAAATTCTTTAAATTCTTTAAATTCTTATTAACTCACCATCGCCATAATTTGGATCTTGTGGATTTTCTGATATATAATTATCTTTTGCCGACTCTTTGCCATTCGAGGGCGATGATACCAATGGTCTCAGCCTACTGGGATGTTCTAGTATTTTCAAATCATGCATCACTGTGGCCAGATACAATTTTCGATAGTCCGTTTTGAACCGCTCCTGCTCGGGCAGAGTTCCGTACCAATTTTGTGCCAAAGCAGCTTCGTTTTCATTATTTGTGGTGAAAATAGCGATACTAGCATGATATCCTATCCTCAGAGCATTTTGCAAAACCTCTGTATGCACCGATGAAAGAAATGAATCAGTAGCTGGGTACATGGCACAGGCAAACATCATATCCTGCCAGATGAGTATACCATTATAATCGGCCAAGTCATAAAAATATTCCGATTCATAGAGTCCACCACCCCAGACACGTATCATATTTTGATGGGAATCCTTGGCAGCCTGCAGCAGATGTTTTACTTGAGGGGAAAAGTGATAGATATTAATTTTGCATAGTTATTTCATGCACATTTCTCTTCATTACATGTGGTCTCAACCGAAAGAGAAGTTAGAAATGTTTTGCTATAAAAATATCGGGCCTTGAAGTATTAAGCTATTTTTGTGAGTGCTAAATTTATTTTAAGAGTATATTTTCGTTAGATGAGTATACAAAAAAAGTGTAAGCATAGTAAAAAGAAATGAATTCATGGTGAGTGGCCAGTCAGTGGCACCAGCCAGGAGAAAATACTCGTACGCCATATTTTACAGTATTTCTTCGCCAGATGTGAAAACGCAAGTCGGATGGTTGGATAGCTAAATTTGAATAGTGTTTATGGTCGTAATACTAAACGCGCATAATTTTCAGTAATTTTGACGCCAATAATGAACCGACAAGCATTGTTTCGGATGCCCAGGAGCTGAACTTTCCACAAAGCATCGTTTGGAAATACTTGAACAAGGCTGAATATAAAAAAAACTCGATGTATGGATGCCACATTAGTCAACACAAAAAGATCTCAGGGAACGATTTTCCATCTGCGAATCGGTGCCGAATTGCGACAAAATAGATCCATTTCTGTAGCGGATGGTGACTAGTGATGAAAAGTGGATCACCTACAACAACGTCTGGCGAAAACTGTTATGGACGAAATGAAGTGAGACGGCGTGAATGGTGCCTACGTCAAGATTGACGGTCGTAAAAATGTTGCTGTGTATTTGGTGGGATTGACAGGCAATCATCAACTTAGTACGGACTTTTATTGTAAACATCTGGACCATCTAAAAGAAGCAGTCGCCCAGAAGCGGCCAGCTTTAGCTAATAGGAGAGGAATTGTTTACCATCAGGACGATGACAGTCTTCGAAAGTTTGGTTGGAAGATTCTTATGCCTTCAATTTATTGTCTATGGCAAATTCGTCTCAAGAAAATATTGTGGAAATCGGCTATCCCAGTTTTTTTGCCGATAGGGACGACGATTTCAAGGTGAGAGGCATAATGGAATTACCCTCAAAATAGCAATAAATTGTAGAACGAAATGGTGTACATATAACCTAAATCAGATCCTTCTAAATATGCTATGAATTTCTTTTTACAACACTTTTTTTCTAAGTTGGTAGAACTGTGGCAGATATCAATGCCTAACATCATATCGGAAATGCCGTTTGTGTTTGAGCTACGGCTTTTTTTGTTTTGTATTTCGTAGAAATTGCATGACATTTTATTTGTGAAAGCATTAAGCATTATTTGTATTATTTGGAAGCATTAAGAATATTGCAGTGGACAGGCTTTGTTAGAGAAAAAGTTGAAGACGAAAAAAGTCCCAGACGACTACTGATTTGTACCTATGAAAGTTACATCCAACAAATCCCAGATTTGGTTCTTAAAAACCTTCTTTTAAAAATTAGAGACTTTGGAAATGATGTTGAAATTTAAACAGGTGCCAAAACAACCAAATTTTTTAAAAAGTCTGTCGCGTTAAAATCTGCGAATAGATAATTTCTGGTTGCCAGCATATTGTAAGTTACTCAAAAATCAAGGTTATGCTGACAGGTTTCTTCGATTTCGCGGTTTTGTGCATTATTAAGTGTTATGTGAAGCTATGCCCAGCACCAGCATTAGGCTCCACCTCACATTGCAATGGCTCTTCATGAATTTTTCGACAAAACTTCAATAATAATGTCTCCCCATAATCACCATATTCTCCTGATTTAGTGCTATGTGACTGCTGGCTCTTTCCTAATGTTATCTTAAATCTTATGACTACCTTGCTAATTTTATTATTCCTTTGCTTTAATTTGTCGCACTTTGTTGTGATTGCCTACAACAGTTTGTTGAAATTCTTCTTGAATTTAAAGACATGTTTTTAGATTAAAAGCATGTATAAACTCTTTATTTATATAAACTGTGTTTATGTGGATACTTTTCCACATAAGTTGTCTGATTCGATTGAAGAGACTCAACGGGAAATGCGGCGCACTCAGATGGCCACCCTGGAATATAACTATTAGGCTTGCTTCGAGAATTGCAAATAACGTTGGTATAAGAGCAATTTTTTTCTGGGCGAATACTTTGAAGGCATTAAAATAAGTATTGCAAAGCATTCAAATATACTTGCACGAATAAATAAAGTTTAAAATATAAATAAAAAATGGTCCGGTCCTTTAAATCCAGTAGTATGTGATTAATTTGATTGGAATTTCGACGTCGGCTTTAGTTCCAAATCAAATGTTTGCTATATCTGAAACAGAATTCTTCATGTATAGTTGCACAAATTTTGATTTCCTAATCAAGATCTGATACTTAACGGGCTCATTCATAACAAAACACTTATAAATTCTAGTTCTATTAATTTACAAAAAAAAAAAAAAAATACGCTGAACAACTTTTAATCAGAAATATACTCATTAATATTTGACATCAGTTTAATAATTGATTAATTTTAAAGTTCTCACAGCAACACGTCCGTTTTTCGTTATAAATGATGAGTAAACTGAGTTCACGATTAACTTGATAATTGGTTATGAACCTTTTGTTGGTTTTTTTCAACAGTTAAACATTGTTGTCGCACAATTTAATTTATAAACAATATAAGATAAAATTCTTCTCTTATGTCATCGCGTTGAAAACTAATCAATTACCGACTGGCTTCCCTGCTTTGATTTGTCGCCCATTGCGACAGAGGTTTTTGGTATTTCTTTTTAACTCTAAAGGTAAATAATTAAAGTTATGAAAGTATTCTTTTATATGAAGCTTTTCCCACATCTATAAAAATACCCCATCTATAAAAAAAATAAAAATAAAAGTTCACATTTGCTGCAATACGAGAGGGGTGTTTTTGGACACCCACATTTGGTTTTTTTGTTGAAACATTGTGTAGCAAAGATACGTAACAATTAGTGCGTATTCCTGCAATAACTTTTGCTTTATAAAACGTTTTTTAAGCTTTCAACCTTTTTTGAATATAGTTTTCTTTTTCAAAATTGACTTAAAACTTGTTTATTAACCTGCTTTATGTTCTTATGAATAGAGACGTAAGATGTTGAGTGGCGACCTCAAGATTTCCAAATCATTTAAGATCCGATTGGGTAATCTTTTACATAAATATCTTTACTGTTCACTACCAATTATCCCCTACTCCGCACGCGTACATTTTGCTATAAGAAATTAAGTTTTACTGCAATTTATATACCATTGGCTCCATGATTGTGATTTGTTTGTCCCATATTCGCTCAAATTCCGTTCGTCTTCTAGCAATTTTATTTTTACTGCAACACACCTGTGCACGCTATGTTATAGTCTGAGATATGTTTTTTTTCTTTTGCAGAAAAGGCGAATTCGTTTTTAAAACGCACATACGCCGGAAGAGAGAAATATGTTCCCTAATTTTTAATAATTTCAGCTTTATTCGAGTGTTCTAGTTCGTTGTGAATTTTTGGGCATTTATTTTCTGTTCCAAAAATTCGGTTTTTTTTTTACAAAACTCGCATGTTTAATTCAGTTCATATATTCTCTTCAGCTGTTTGTTTCAGGGAGCAGTAAGTGAGTGAATATTATTTATTTTATGTTTATATCTCAAAAGCTCAAACTGCGAAATATACGTATATCTCCTCGTGTGCATTTGCGTTTTAAGACAAATTATTATAATTTCCTAATCTTCATGACTTCAGCTTCAGCCATTTTTTTCGCATTAGTGTTATTTTTGGCCTTTAGCGCTTTATAAACGACTAGAGCACAGGTATCTTGACAAATGGTTTTATATCCTCCATTTCACGATTTCGTTCGAAACTGTTCAGCACTTTTTTGGCAATTCTTAATCATTTTGATCTCCGAAAAACTGCCACTTCATGCCTGTTTTATCCCAATACAATGTAGAATACTCTTCCTTTTTTTTCTGTTCCTGAAACAGTTATTCACAGGCGAAAAAACGACGCTCAACATTCCTTGGCTTCAACTCATAAGGAACCCAAGTTCCTTGCTTTTGGCTTGGCGGGTAACTCCTAATACTGAATCCCCACCAAGCAATGCTGTCAATTCCGTGTCTTCGAAGATTTTACGTCTCCCCTCACGCGAACGGTCGTCAACATCAAAATCACCGTCTTTACAGCGACTGAATCAATCTCGACACATTGTTTCACTTAAGGCAGCATTTCCATAAACGTTTTGAAGCTCCTGATGAGCCGCCGTTTTCTTTGGTTGAAAGAAGAAAATCAATACTTCCCGCATATGACGTTTATTTGACACAAAATCATACATATTCACACAACCAAAAGAATATGACGTCAAAAGAAGATCACTATTGTGCCTAAGCTTGGCTTGTGACGTTTAGGTTATGGCAGAATCGACTAGCACTTACGGTTGGTGCCATCCATCGGCAAACAGCGGGAACCTAGTAATACATTTTTTGTACACAAAAATATACTTAAAGTATTCTTTTATCAGTGGTCAAACAAAAGTGTTAGTAGTAAAAATCACTTAGTTTGAAAGCATTCAGATAAGTATTATCTGCCTATTTCGTTTACAACGTCCTTGAGAAGCGATATCTGTTTATACAAAAATAGACAATATAATTTTTAATATAACTCACTTTTAGCCGTATTTCGTGCAAATTCTGGCAATATATGACTGGGTATATAATTACTGCCTTTCATAAAGATCTCTTGCCCATTGACTTTGAAGAGAAATGTGTTACCGGTACCTAAAAGAGAGGAAGAGGTTAAACAGTAGTTAAATGTTTAATTTACATAAACATCTATATAAAATCTACATATACATAAAAAATCTTCTCGAAATAGTTTAATAGAATGTCTTAGTTTAAATAAAAATCAAAGTTATTAACAAAAAAAGTTTACCTAAATCGTCCTTCTGAAAATAGTGAGATCTGAATTGGTTAATGACAATTTGCAAAATATTCCGGATTCATGAATTAAGTCGTTTGTGTGCTAAATTATTTACGGTTCTTGAGGGTAACTTTTTGCGTTTCACTTGTGATTATTTTTTTTTTTTTTTATTTTTTTTTTTGTGTAAGTAAATCTTTGACGGCTTTAAATTGCACATTTCTCTAACTAATATCTTTCAAAAACTTGTATTCATCCACCTCATTTGTCACATATAATTTACTTGATAATCTTCGTTCTGACAATGAATAGAAATGCCTCACATCTCACACAAAGCGATCGATTTATTGGAATTATATTTCTCAATTGTATTCTTATCTCGTAGATAGCAGTAATTTGCTCCATAAATATTTCAGATGTTTGATTTAATGCACGAATTACATTTTATAGATTTATGCAAAAGGACATGGTGCATTTCTTAAACAAATTAGGATTAAATTCGAAGCATTTTCAAAGGATTATGGCTCTCGGTTTGGTATTCATAGAAAAAAGCTTAGCAAAATGTTATTGCCAGTGAAATGTTTACAAACCTCACGGTTTCAAAACGAAAGTGATACTTTTTTGCTGCTAATTTGACTCATTATTTTTTGAATGTGCCCAACCGTGATGCGGTTGGTATGAAAACACTTGAATTCGCGCTGTCCACCAGACAAATAATCGACAGCTCAAGCAATAGATAAGTTTAATAATCGACAAGTCTGGTAACAGCTTATGAAACTGATGTATGATATCGTCGTTAAACAGAATGCATTTAAGCTCACTGAATAAAAGAAGCTCTCCCATATTACATTCGTAAGATGTAAGGGAATTTTGTTTTCTGGTTTTGTTTTTTGTGGATAATTTTTTTCACTAATTTAAATTTGTTGTGATAAATTTGCATGTTTCCCGAATATAAAATTGAAAATGTATGTCTCAGGACAATCTTTAATAACTGAAATACTCTAAAACGAACTTAACGAACAGCCATTCTATCGTACTAAAAGTTCGATACGTTTGTGTTCATTATAACCATTTTCCACAGAACATATAAGTTTGTGTTAATTATTTTAAGTGTTTCATACTAAATATTATAACATCAATATTTTTATCTAACTATAGGTATAATTACCAAAAAAAAAAGCTACATCACGAGCCAGTTCTCTTATCAGAATTAATTATTGTAAAACGTTTATGCACACTTACCTTCAGCAACTCGATGTTCTACCAATTCTATTGTACGAAAACCAATTTGAATTGATTTTTGCGAAGTTATTTTATCCCTTAAATTGGGTCCATCCACATCCCACCAAGCTTTCAGAGTGAAATGTAAAGGATATAGCTTCTGCTCGCCATAACCATTGGGCCACCACAACGTTACTTCCTCCTACATTATGAAAATATGAAACAACTTTGTACTGCTGAACAATTAACCTTGAATGGTATCCGTCATACAAATCGTTATATTGTACATCTTATACTTACTATAGGCACGGCCATGTCAAACATAATTATGGGAGCTTTGTGGCTAATTGGCTTTGTTACATAGTCATTGATAATTATCGCACTTTTAAGTAGCTCCCTATCAATCGACAAACAATCAAATACATGAATATACAATTGTCTACCAATGACAATCATTCTATTGAAGATTTCAATTTACTTACACAGCATAAAATGTTAACTCAGCGTAGAAGTCGTGACGACCATTGCAATCGATAAATACGCGTATGTTCATATTCCAATGCGTTTGATTCTTCGTCGAGGCCACGTCGACGTCACGTATCAATGCAACATCATAGTACTCCAAGGTTACCGGTTTCCATATACCCATAGAGGGCGCTGCCAAGCCCCAGTCCCATGAAAAGCTGGCCTGCATTTTCCTCAGCATATTCATATGACATTCGCCGTGATATCTGCGATTAGGACAATTTGGTGGCACTGAAATATTTTGATTTTCCAACTCATTGGCCCTTTGCAATGCAGCAATCACAGGTGATTTGATTTCGATTTCCAGCAGATTTTTATGTTGTAAATATGATGAAATGTCATATGAATAGCGTACGAACATGTTATCTGTGCGACCCAGAAGATTGTGATTGAGTCGAATTTCAGCCACTGTATCGATGCCATGCAATGTTAGATTTTTGAAACGTATCTTTTTTAGATCGACAACATCAACTGGGAAAGAATGGAACATTTTATAGTGAATGCAGCTGTAGTTTTCGGTTTGCATTTACCAAAGAATACATTGGAATAGGTCCAATTGTCGTAAGCAATCCATCGCATATTAACATCATTCATTGAATCCAATACTTCCTCGCCGTAGAGTGCTGAATAGACTCCAGTAGGCACTGTGATATCCGACTTTGTAATTGCTAAAAATCAATACGTATGTTTGGTTGAGCAAAGAATCATGCAATAGTATACTTTGTACATTAGACTATCAGAAAGAAATTCATATTGACGATGGTCGATGGCACAGTGCGACTCAGATTTTGAATGTCGGCATTTGGAAATTCGACACAATTTTTTTAATGCATCTTTTGCATTTGAATGCGAAAATGCCATTATTGTTAAGTTTCTAAAATACTCGAAATAATTTTATTAATTTCATTGTTTTAGAAGATAAGTCAGAGCAGCAGCCATAAGTTCATTTTGGTTCAGTAGTTTTTGCAGCTTCCAAAAGCTCCAATTCTCATTGAATTTAATTATATTCCTCGCATGCTATTTAATTGACTCAAAGATAAATCTCATTGAAAATGCTCCATATCCCCTGTGATTTATATATCCCAGTATATGTATAGAGTAGAGTGGCTGACGAATGCTGCTATATTAAAAAGTCAAACAATTATTTGGAACATGCAGGGGGAACGTAAAGCTTTAAATAATCCAAATTTTTTGGTTTTTTGTAAGCTTTTTATTTTGAATAACCCCAACGAAAAAGTCAGGTATAGAAACGTCAAGACACTTGGGAGTAAACGGAATGTGAAATTTTCAACAATAAGCTTACTGTTAAACCTTTCCTATAATTTTGTCTGGTTTTAACACTTATGAAGTTACAGCATCTTGTCGAAACCACTCAAAATTGAGAGGGAATCCCTCTTCAACGTAGTTCTGGAAAGAAAAACCAACATCATCCTTGACCAATATCTTGATAGCAACATTTATCAAACACCCCCCATTTAGCTAACATATTTTCCATGCTTATGAAATGAATCTTATTCCAAACAAGTCATATTTGCCCAGCTTTCATGCTCTCGTGCTCTGTCCTTGCTTGATTTCATCCCTAGTAAAAGCGATAGTTTTCATCGAGATTTTCTCATATTATGCAATTACATCTCAATAGAAAATGGGTGCATTGCATACTAATGTTGCTAACAGGTCGTTCCTACTGTGCTGGTGTCAAACTTTTTGCAGTCACGCTAGATGAGTCACCACAAAATTAATAATGCCATCAAATCCAGCTCTTAAATTATTAACTAACAATATTTTAAATCATTCTTCCAAGACTCTAACTGGGTATTCACCATACTCCAAATTCCACAGAGGAAACAAGAAGAGCAGATCGACATACGAGTATACCATCTTTTCGTCTACTGAAAAACTGCTTTCCATAGAAACTTCGTGCAAAAATTGTATAAGGCCATGACTAAGTTTGGTATTCCATTCCGTTCCGTTCCGTTCTCATACGTCTTTATAGGATGACACTGACTGACAAGAAGTGTTCGGAAAAGATATACAATCAATTTTGTGACCTATTCTAGACAGAGAAACAGCCTATCGTGCGACCTTTTCAACATGCTGTTGGAAATGATTATAGAGTAGCTGAAGCTAGCATGACTACTTGTATCATCTATAGCAAAGACAAGTTACTTGAGTATGCCGATGATAAAGACGTAATCGGCTGAAAACTGCGAACTGTTAATGCAGTCTCCTCATACACTGGGGGATAATAAGCAAAAATGGGTTTGATTGTAAACATGAACAAAACAAAATTATTTCTTTCGACTAACAATGAGTCTACTTGACGCTATGTGGACAACTAACAACTATAACTTCGTAATGGTGGATGACATATTCTATATCGATTCCGCTGTGAATAAAACTAATGATGACCACCTGGCAGTGGGAGAAGAATATTGCTCATGAAAGGACGTTACTTGGACCAATCAGGCGATTTAATGACAAAACTCTCTCTCGACAAACAAAATCCCACTTGTTCCGGATATTGGTTTTACCTGTCCTGCTATATGGAGCAAGATCCGACAATAACGTGGTCAAGAACGCTAAAATACAGCGATTGCGTTGGCTGTGTCCACGCAATGGACAGACCCAAACCCTTCAGCAATAAAAGCCTTTGACAACGAAATTGGTGGGCATAGCAGAACAGGGTAAACAAAACTCCGTCTGAAAGATTAGGGTTCTGAAATACTCACAAAACCTGGTGTGACGAGTTGGAGAAGAAGCGTAAAAGACCGAATAACTTTGGATTGTTTTTTACGTTGGGGATTTAAAAAGTAACAACGTCTAATCTAGTCGACACCTATATAAATAAATTCAGCAAAACCCGGCATAGATTCGATAAATTATAATTTGTCTACCTACATTTATACATAAAATAAAATTCTGTATTCCACTAAAATGAAATGGTCATTAGGGTGCCTCGAAAAAATTAATCCGGTCACCTCCTACGATTAAAAATTAGTCGAAAACGATTCCAGAAATGCCCTTTTGGTTTTGGTTTCAGTCATATGAACTAAATATCCTTATCCTATGTTATTTCACACAAATGCAACTATTTTGC
>JAHXMU010025193.1:0-19832 GCA_019455685.1 Philornis downsi
AAAAAATGGCGAAACATTTTGTGGAGCGATGAAACAAAAATTATTGTATTTGGAAACGACTGTACCCGGAATTTTCGACGCTGTAAGAGTAGGGAATTGTATGTTCGCTTTACAAAGAAGATGGTCAAGCACGGGGACGACAATATTATGGTCTGGGGTTGTTTCTTGTGGTATGGTGTCGGTCCGATACATCGAATTACCGACACTATGACCAGACTCCACTACAAAAGTTTCTTGGAAAATACGATGTCGAACTATGCTGTGGAAAGTATGCCTCTAAGATGGGCATTCTAGCAGGATAACGATCCGAAACATATTTCTAAGTTGGTAAAGGATTGGTTCCAAGATAATAATGTTGCCCTTCTTGACTGGCCAAGTCAATCTCCGGACTTAAATCCAATCGATAATCTTTGGAGAGAGTTGAAGCAAAGAATTGGAAAGTGTTTTCTTAAAAATATAGGGATCATTTATGGAATTCTGTTCAAAAATCTTGGTATGAAATAACGGTGGAAACTTGCACTACAAAGATATCTTGGAAAATACGATGTCGAACTATGCTGTGGAAAGTATGCCTCTTAGATGGGCATTCCAGCAGGATAACGATTCGAAGCATACTTCTAAGTTGGTAAAGGATTGGTTCTAAGATAATAATGTTGCCCTTCTTGACTGACCAAGTCAATCTCCGGACTTAAACCCGGCTTATTTTCAGCATGCAAAAAAGAGTCAATCAAATAGTTGAAAGCAAAGGCGGCTTTACACGAAACTCAGCCAATTTAGGAGAAAGAACTTTACTTTTTACTATTTTGCTTATTTTAACTAAATGTACTTATTATTTTGCCCAATGTTTTTTCATTAATTTCTTACTTTTTTTTTTTTAAATACTGAATTTAATTTTTGTTGTTTTGTTATTGTTTTAGTGTTTATTTTATTTCTAATGTTGTAACAGAAGAAATTAGTATTTGTTTTTTCTTTTAATTTAAATTAATTGTCGTCTACGAACCGTTAAAAAAATATAGGAGTGTACTTATTATTTTGACCATATGTGTAGTATTTATCGAACGCGTTACGAGGTAAATTCGTAAGTTGTTGCGATTTTTGTGTTGGAAATAAATACAAAAAAAAAAAAACAAAAAAAAAAAACACTGACAATCAGGTCTGTTCTGTAAATCACGTGATTTCATATCACATGCCGTTTTGAAATCACACGTGTGATTTTTTCCTGTTCTGTAAATCACACGATTTTATCTTTTTCGATGTGATTTTATTTTTCGAAATCACAAAAAAAAAACAGCTGATTTCTTGACTTATTTTGTTCTGATTTAATTAAGATTATCAAGTGAGTAGAAAATTTTACGTTTTTAAGTTGAAAAAAAAAACAAAAAAAGTTTAAATTAAATGCCGGGTACTATATTTTTTGCTCTGGAAAATTTGCGAAGGACGCAATTAAACAACAAACGCATAAGGAAGAGAAAATTGCGCGACTTATCCAACCCTATGGATGCGAGCGAAAAATAGTAAGTAAATGAAACTGATGTAGACATTAAGATTATAAATAAAGTACTTTTCAGTTTTATATCGTTATACAGGCTGAACAAGAGAGCTTTCCAAATGATTTTGGACGATTTATCACCACTTCTGACAACGAGTTCCATTCCACCAAGTATTCAGCTTGCCGCTGTACTTAGATTTCTTGCAGTCGGGTCGTACCAAGCAGTGATAGCGAACGATATCAATTTAAGCCTGGGACGCTCAACTTTCTGCAAGATCTTGGGGCAAATGTTAAACCTGTTGGAGGAAAAGCTATGCCCAACATGGATAAAAATACTTTTGGGTTACCATGCAAAACATTCACTAACAGACAAATTCCCCGAAAAAGCAGCATTGCCACAGTTCTCAATTGGTTTCCGTTGCCATTTGCTTAAGGTTTATGGAGTTTTTCTTTGAATTTACCCAAAGAAGACTGAATAATTATTAACTATTTTCTTAATAACATCACAAATAATCAACTTTAGTCTGAAGTATTTTATTTATTCAAATAATTAAAACTTACTTTTTCATTGCCACAAAATTTTGTTGGTCTGGCAAGCATTGATTAAATCTTCGAAAACTAAATCAGCTGATGACCTCAAGCAAAAAGAAATCACAAGCAAACTACAAACAAATTCACAAAACAGATAAACAAAAGGTAGTGTCTCAAAAAATTGTTAATTTTAGCGTTTTTATTGCGCTAAATGTTTAATTTTACTACATAAATTAAGAAATAACACATGCTGTTAATAAATTAAGCAATTTATTTTAAATTTCCCATAAAAGTATTCGTAAAAATATGCATGTGATTTGAAATCGACAGGTGCTTAGCTGACCGGTTTAAAATCACAAAATTTCAAAAAGTTTGTTGTGCAGAACACCATTTTTGTGATTTCAAATCACTTTTGTGATTTGTGATTTTCAGAACAGGCCTGAATGCCTCTAAATTTGTCCTCGTGAAAAGAACTTACTTTTTCCCGTTGGGGTAGTATAAGACGAGTGTCGCATTCACGTTTATATAAATTTCGTTGGTGCAGTCACCTTAACCTATGATCAATAATTACAAATGTATGTCCGTGTACGAGTACATGCATGTAACTGCATATACACACCTACTTACATGTGTGCTGCTGCATATCCTTTCATCTTGCAGTGCTATCCTTTCTATATGTGTACTTGTATAGGTGAATATGTGCTTTCTAACTCGTCTATGTGTGTATCCATCAAATTTAATGACTGTTTATAACACTAGGTGCATGTGTGTATGTGTTGGTGTATGTGTGTGTGTGTGTATAAGCGAGTATTAAAATGTACATACATATGTATGGGTTTATGAATAATATGCGCCATTGTAATGTCAAAAGTTTAATATTTTCTTAGAGAGTAAAACGTAATCCATCGTCCCTCCTTTGGCACCCCCTCTGTACTTTAAGTTTGCATTGAAAAAACAAAAAAACCAAAAACAAGTAAAAAGAACGCTGCATCATTGAAAGCCTCTTTCTGATGTCGGATGGTTATAGATATTTATGTATAAATGCTTTTAGACATATCCTTTGACATCTGTTTTCCTGTCGATGCTGTATTATAGAGGGGCCTCCTTGTCGCGCAGAGGTGTGTGTGTGTGGACGTTTTTGTTTTGTTGCAACAAAATAATAATAATAATAATAATAACAATGCAAAGGCATATGCACTTTCACCTTACCACCCATTCAATTGACGCCTGCCCCTGTTTCCCCATCCCCTCTCTCGCTACCATCTCTGCGCTGCTATTCTACTAACGAATTCTGGTGCATCCGCAAGAAAGCACACAGGTGTGTGTTTCGTGAATGTGCGAGACAACAAAAGCGTTAAAAAAAATAGAAGAGAAAAAAAAAAACGCTGGCGTGGAGTGCCGGATATGTTGAGTATTACTTTTGTAGCTTTGTTTATTTCTTGTAGGAATGAATGAATGAATAACTTTTTTGTTTGTTATAAATAAAAAGTATAGAATTTTGTTGCAAAAAAACAACAACAGTTGCAACAACAGCATCAGCAACAACGACAACAGCAACAACAAAAGCAATTGCAACAACACACAGTGGCAACACGGCATTGCATAAAGATTTCAAGTTTCATTAAAAATGTATCAGAGATGAATGCGAATGTTGCCGAAAGTTATAAAATATTCATCATCATCTTCAACTCATCCGCATCTCTACCCAAAGATGGCAAAGAAATCGGATGCCACCAGAGGAAAGGGGTAATTTTTCATTTCCCTATGTTTTTTTTTGTTTTTTGTTTTTTGTTCTTTTGCCCTCTTTTACCATAATCACACATCATGCTGCCGCTGATACCCTCTCCCTCCCACAAGAACTTACAACATGTGGAGATTTTTCAATTTTAATTTAACGCGTAAAGGCAAATGCAACAGCGGCAACAACGGTGGCAGCATCCTAGGCAACACTAGAAAAATGTTCAAACTAAAAGATTAAAACCAAAATCTAAAGAATTTTTCCTTTTTGTGTGTTCAATAAAGAAAGATTTCTTTAAAATCATTTTCAGAAAAGATTCAAATATACGAATGAAACAGTTAGTCTTTCATAGGCCTTTAACCGGCCATGCATATTAAGCTAGGTTAATGCCTTGATCTTTAGCGCTTTTTCATTTTGTGGTATTAAAGCCTTAAACCCTTAAAGCCTGTCCTTTCTGCGAAGTCAATCGAAAACCGAAAGAAATTTTTGTGTGCTTAATAAAGAAGGATTTCTCTTAAGACACTTTCGAAAAAATTCTAATATACGAAATAGTTTTAATTAAGTGGACAATCCCATCAATTAGCCATGCTAAGATTTGCAAAAGGCTTTTGTTTATTCGGCCAACATAATCCAATTGATATACTTCGATAAGTGTTAATTTGAGATGGATGTTAATTTATAAGGAAAAACGACTTAAGTGAAGTTAGGACAAAGGCGACTTTCTTTCTTAATATTTTTATTCTTATTTAGAAACGTATTTGCGTTCAATTCTCAGTTAAAATTTTGGTGTAATTCAAAAGTTATAGCCATTTTTCAAAAGAGCGATTTTGTGAATCTTGCGAACGAAAATCGACCTAAGTGGAGTTTGGACAAAATCGAGTTTATTTTCTATTATTGCTATTCCTATTTAGAAAAGTATTAGCGTCCAATTCTCAGTTTAAAATTTAGTGTAATTCACAAGTTATAGCCATTTTTCAAAAGAGCGATTTTTCCACATTTACAAGGAAAAATGACTTAAGTGGAGTTAGGACGAAATCGGGGTTTTCCCCGCATTATTTTTATCAATGTTTAGAAACGTATTCGCGTCCAATTCTCATTTGGTGTGATTCAAAAGTTACAGCCATTTTTCAAAAGAGCGATTTTGCGAATCTTGGGAACGAAAATCGACTTAAGTGAAGTTAGGACAAAATCGGGTTTCTTTCTTTTTCATCCGTATTTAGAAACGTATTCACGTCCAATTCCCAGTTTAGAATTTAGTGTAATTCACAAGTTATAGCCATTTTTCAAAAGAGCGATTTTTGCACATTTACGGATAAACGACTTAAGTGGAGTCAGGACGAAATCGAGTTTCTTTCCTATTATTTTTATTCTTATTTAGAAACGTATTCGTGTTTAATTTTCAGTTCGAAATTTGGTGTAATTCAAAAGTTACAGCCACTTTTCAAAAGAGCGTTTTTTTTTCTGCAAATTTACAAGGTAAAACGACTTAAGGGGAGTTAGGACGAAATCGAGTTTCTACCCTATTATTGTTATTATTATTTAGAGCTGCATTCACGTCCAATTCTCACTTCAAAATTTGGTGTAATTCAAAAGTTACAGCTATTTTTCAAAAGAGCGATTTTGGCACAAGGAAAGACGACTTAAGTGGAGTTACGACAAAGACGAGTTTCTTTCTTACTACTTTTATTCTTATTTAGAAAAGTATTCGCGTTTAATTCTCAGTTAAATATTTGGTGTAATTAAAAGTTATAGCCACTTTTTAAAAGAGCGATTTTGCGAATCTTGGGAAGGAAAAACGACTTAAGTGGAGTTAGGATGGAATCGAGTTTCTACCCTAATATTGTTATTATTATTTAGAAATGTATTCGCTTCTACTTCTCTCTCTCCTTCTAGGACTAAATCGGGTTTCTTCCTTATTATTATTATTCTTATTTAGAAACGTATTTGTGTCTAATTTTTAGTTCAAAATATGATGTAATTGAAAAGTTACAGCCATTTTTCAAAAAAAAAGCGATTTTTGCAAATTTACAAGGAAAAACGATTTAAGGTGGAGTTAAGGTAAAATCGAGTTTCGTTGTCGTCGAAGTGCGGTCTCAAAATTCTCCATATTTCG
Source organism: Philornis downsi (assembly GCA_019455685.1). Classification (NCBI taxonomy): domain Eukaryota; kingdom Metazoa; phylum Arthropoda; class Insecta; order Diptera; family Muscidae; genus Philornis; species Philornis downsi. The sequence continues at coordinate 5,872 of JAHXMU010025193.1, forward strand.
AGTGTTATAACAGCGATTTCTTGAAAAACATTAACAATCTCAAAACAACAAATTGGTAGTTAAGTCATTCTTTTTTTTTTGATGTAAACACAGATATACGAGGTGTGTTCAAAAAATAAGGTGCATTTTCAAATTTCGCCGTCTACGTACATTCGACTTTCGATTGTTATTTTCTTTTATGTTGGTATACTCGTCTCGAAGGTATGTTGACGGTTCTATTCATAAAGCATGTTTAGTTTGTTTGTGAGAGTCATAAATAAGACAAGTGTTTTGGGTGTTCGGCGATTTTCTGCTATCGAAAGAAATGAATCGAAGAAGTTGCATAAAATTTTGTGTAAAAAATGGAATTAAGTGCCCAAAAACACTTGAAATGTTGACAGTGGCATACGGTGGGAGTACTCTGGGTCAAAAAAATGTTTACAAGTTGTACAAGCTTTTAACAGAAGGCCAAGAAGATGTGAATGACGACGCTCACTTTGGACGCCCCAGCACATCAACAACCGATGAAAATGCTGAGAAAGTGAAGAAAATTGTTATGGAGAATCGTCGAATCACAATTAGAGAAGTTGCTGGGGATGTCGGCATATCGATTGACTCATCCCATGCAATCTTTTCGGAAATTTTGGGCATGAAGCGTATGGCAGCGAAGTTCGTTACAAAATTGCTCGATTTTGACCAAATACAATGTCGCATGAGCTTAGGAATTGTTGAATGATCCAGATTTTCTTAAAAGGGTCATAACTGGTGACGAATCATGGGCATATGGTTACGACATCGCAACCGAAGCCCAACCGTCCCAATGGAAGAGTCCAGGAGAGCCAAGACCAAAAAAAGCACGCCAAGTTCGATCAAATCTCAAGGTTTTGGTCTCTGTTTTTTTCGATTACCGTGGCGTAGTGCACCAGGAGTTTCTACCACAAGGTCATACGGTAAATAAGGAGTATTACCTTGCATGAAGTAATACGAAAAACGCCCGGAATTGTGGAAAACAATTCATCTCTTTTACATCATGATAATGCGCCTGCTCACTCATCTTTGCTTGTGAGAGATTATTTGGCCAAAAACAACACCGTTATCATGCCTCAGCCACCGTATTCACCAGATTTGGCACACTCAACATAAAATAAAATAATAATCGAAATTGGAATGTACGTAGCGAATGCAAATTTGAAAATTCACTTTGTTTTTTGAACACATCGTATACGAGTATTGACCGATTTATAGAAACTTTAATTCGTAGACAGCTGATACTTAAATTGTTGCCTATTGGGGGGAAAATTTGCCCATGCAAGGATTTAACCACTCTTAGAAATATGAATATTTTCAAAGGTTTTTCAACAATTTTACCATTTTCTCGTTTTTTTTTTCTTTTTAAATTATAAACCATGATTATACATAACGAAGGGATATCCCATACCGTGGTGTAGTTATTGAATAATTAGAAAAAAATCGAATTTTCCAAAGGGTGGCGCAATAGAACGTGCATATTTAAAAAATAGATTAAAAAAGAAATACAAAATGTATGGTTAAAATAAATCTAAGGCATTGTAATAAATGGAGTTTAAATAAATGGAGTTTATATTTTAAAAATAACATCATCTAAATGGTGACCCTCTCTACGACGGCACTCCTCTAACCGCAAACGAAAATTATTGAAAACTTTCTTCAGTAATACTGGTGTAATGGCTGCCATTTCACCACGGATATTCTCCTTGAGCTGAACGATGTTTCTTGGATTATTACTGTAGACTTTGTGTTTGAGGTATCCCCACAAAAAAAGTCAAGAGTCGTCAAGTCTGGACTACGTGGGGGCCATGGGATATCACCTCTTTTCGAAATCAGTCTGCCAGGGAACCTCTGCTTCACCACCGCCACGGAGTCATTTGATGTGTGACAGGTAGCTCCATCTTGTTGGAACCAAGTTCTGGAATTCACTATTCTTGAACTTACAATTTCTGGAGCCAAAAATCCATCCAACATCTCAACATAGCGTTCCGTATTAACTGTGACGTTTTGGCCCCGCGCATTTTCGAAGAAAAAAGGACTAATTATTCCTCTGCCAGAGATTGCTACCCATACTGTCACTTTAGGACTATGCAATGGTTTCTGGTGTTTGATTTTGGGATTTTCACTGTTCCAGTAACGACAATTTTGACGGTTTACGAATCCATTCATAAGGAAATGAGCCTCGTCAGTGAAAAGGATATTGTCAAAATTGGAAAATCGATTAAGCATTTCATTAGCAAATGCGAGCCTTGCTATGAAGTCAGACTCTTTCAATTCTTGTGTTAATTGCAGCTTATATGGATGCAGTTTAAGATCCAATGTTAAAATTCGTTGCAAACTTCGTCGCGATAATTGTAAGACAGACGATCTCTTGCGAGTCGACATTTGTGGATTTCCTCGTACTGACTTCATAACTCTCTCTCAGCATTGTCTTCGGTCCTAGATGTTCTTGGGCGACCATTTGCTTGTGGTTTAAATGTTGAACCGGTCTCTTCAAAACGCTTTACCCATATTTTAATTAAATTAGCACTCGGAGCTTCACTATTCGCCGTAGTCCATATTCAGCACAATATAGTCGCCTAGTAGCAATATATGAACGAGAGTTCTCGTAAAATGTGCGCACGCACTCCACGCACTCATAGCGACTAAAACTCCATAAGCCCGCCAACGATGTAGGCGCCTCCCCGCCCGCTCCTTTCCTACCCCGCAAAAAAAGATGATGCAATATGCACGTTCTATTGCGCCATCCTGTATATAGCGTTTTTCACAACGCCACTTATCCTGTCCGGCCAGGTATGACTGACCGTGGCGTGATGGTATGGCATACGCGACTGTCGTTCTCATGATCCCGGGTTCAATACCGAATACAGAAACCTATCATTATTTGTGTCTGACGGACACTTTGAATAGTTGAGTAATCGACAACACCTGGTAAATGGTTCCCAAGGTGACGTGAGAAGCTTTCACATACATCATTCATGGGATACAGGAGAATTTGTTTTTACTTATCTGGCGATATCTACGATATTACATATCGCGGGTACAACAAGTTGGAGGGATTGCTGTTACAAGGAGAAAGGAGACTTTTGCAGTATGTTTTTCTAAAGTTGTTACCATTTTTTTAATTAAATTACTGGGCTTGTATGATGTACTCGTATAATCTTATAATTCGATAGGAAAGGACCGTTCCCAATTCCCAATATATTCCCAAATTTGCAAATAATAAAAGTTTCTCTAACAAAACCAACAACATTACCATTTATTTCATAATAATTCAAATATATGAATTCAAAATAAAATTTCGCAAACAATAATCATAATATTTCGATTTCTTTCTGACTGTGACTATTTTCGATCAACTAATTGAGGCTATCAATCGATTATTGCTGCATTCCGTTGTGAACTCAAGCATTGATTTACGAATACTCGTACACGTGTTTTTGTAGCAAATTTAGCGTTATACTTAGTTATTACATTATTATTAATGTTTTTATTTGTTTATTCGCGCGAGGGAAACAACTTTATTTCCTGTTTGACTGTTTCCGCCGACCGACATTCTAATTTGTCCAGTAATTGTGCACTTTTAATGCGTTCAACTAAGAATACAAAACCCACAGATGGCCGACAAAGCGCATGAACTGTGGAACTATGCATTAGAGGAATGAATATCCTCTATTGAGATGGACCGATTTATGAATGAGTAAGAAAACAGCAGCTATATGACACAGTGATGTTTATAGTACCGCTTTAAAGTTTAAATTTAGAAATTTGTATTGGATAAATTCACAATTGTATTGAATACATTAATAAAATGTTTGTAGGTTTTATTCTCTAACAAATAAAAACAATTCACCAAATTGTGCCAACTCTTTAGTTTTCACTGACAGTGCGGATGATATCAGAATCACCAGGATCTGTGATAGAGATGGGGCAGACACGGAAGTATTTACCGCAGGCAGTACCCAAATCAATATTGGTACCACTACAGTGTTGAACTTCACTCTTGGCCAACATTGCGTAATATTCAATTTCAGATTTTCTCAAAGCAGGAGTATTACTGGCAATCAATACCAACTTACTATCGATACTATGAAGAGAATTCGTAAGTCTTTGGAACTGCAGATGTAGAATTATCGCAAGGAACAAATTCCCCTGCGTGCCATGAATAAGATAAGGGAGTGCTTCTCACATTCAGTGAGCTTACACGCTTTCTATTTTTAGACTCACTCAATGACTGACCGTGGTACGATGGTTAGTACAGGAGACTACCGTTACAACCACATACAGCCACCTATCATGTGTCTGACGAACAGTTCGAGTAGTCGAGTAATCGGACAAGCCTTGTAAATGTTTCGTAGACACCTTTCATAATCACCTTTTTGCATTTTAGCTTTTCCCTTTGATAGGTTTTGTTGTGGAATGGAGACATTCCACTTCATTTGGACACCTGTCAGGTTTACGGAGTTTTTTTTATGAAAATTCGTCGGACAATTGGTATACAATATGTGGGGGACCAATGATGAAAACAACTTTAATATACAGGGTTTCATTCAATACGGCCGGTCTGACAAGGCTGTTAACTATTAAATACCTGTCATCTGAAGTGTTATTTACTTAATGAAATGTTTGTTATCTATGAATATGAATCGTTTAACAACCGTAGAACGCGTAAAAATAGATAAAACTTGCTACAACAAAGTGGTGATTCAAACATGGATACTTTTCGGGCATTACGGGGTGATTATGGTGGACATAATCGTTCTACTGTACGATGAATTGGCTAGATTATAAAGAAATTTGAGGAGACTGAAAGCGTTGCAGATAGGGTCAGGCCTGTGGATCATTGCAATGTACGCGTTGCCGAAAATATCGCTTCTGTTAGTGAAAATGTGTCGGATAATTTGGATTTCAATTCAAAGCGCTATGGCCGTATGATAAGCGACTGTTTTTGGCCTGCAATTGAAAATTATGAACTAGACGACATGTGGTTCCCACAGGACGGTACCATGAGCCACACAACACAACCGATTTTGGCTTTATTGCATAAGAAACTTCCAGAAAGCGTAATTTCATGTTTTGGCGACGTCAATTGGCCACCAAGATCATGCGATTTGATGCCGTTAGACTTTTTTTGGGGATCTATGCCAAAGACCGTGTTTATGAGGATAATCCCCAAACGTTGAAGTATTTGAAAACCAACAACATTCGTCAAATTATTGCCGAGATACCGTCCATCGTTTAAATTACATTGTATTTCATACATAATGGCAAAGTCCAGGCAGTCTAATCAAAAAAAAATTCCATCGAAATCATAGCTTTATGTGTTCTATTTAACTTTACTTTTGAAATCGAAAAATAGGTAACCCGATATTTTTTATTATGTTCAAAAATTGAATTAAATTGAAGAAATATTCATACTACTGCATTGAAAATGTAACACCAATTTTTTATTTAACTTAGATGGGAACATCGAATCCCAGAAATAGTTTTTTTTCCAAGCTGGCAGTATTGTGAAAGACAACTGTTTCAAATTTCATATGTTCGCTTCTTGACGCTGCATTTTGACCACTTTTGCAATGTGTGATCTTGTTGAGCAACGAATTTGCATTAAATCTTATTTAGGGAATGAAATTTCTTCTATGGAAACATTTAGAATGTTGCAGAAGGTCTTCGGCGAACCGAGTTTGTTGGAAAGAAATGCTTACAATTAGCACAGTAAGTTTAAAGAAGACTTAAAACAAGTTGAGGAAGAAAAATGTCCAGGACGACCATCAATCGCAACCGATGAAAGTCATATTCAGCAAATTCGAGATATGGATTTCGAGAAACATCAATTAACAACAAGGGACATTGTTGATGATGTTGACACTTTAAACAAATCAATCAACTCTATTTTAAAGGATATGTTGGGTCCTGGAAGTGTCAAATCGAGATTGGTGCTAAAAAACTGTGAATTTTTTCCCAAAAGACTGCCGCATTAAAGTCCAAAAAGAGTTGATTTCTGGCTATCAGGATGTTATGGGAGATGAGAGTTCGATTTATATTTATGATCCAGAAACGACAGACCAAACGAGTGAATATCATGCCAGAGATGTAACAAAATCGAAAAGATCACATCAAAGTCGTTCAAAAAGCTGAAAAGTGTAAGCTAAAAGTCTTCTTCTTTGCCCAGATATGTTGAGTTTCTTTCGCTACCGCTGTCAACGAGGAATATTATTTGAGCGTTATATGACTGAAGCTACTGGGAAAAAGTAAATCGGATTTAACGCCCGACAACTCTTACTTTTACACCACGATAATCCGCCGTCTCACACTGTATTAGCTGTTCTTGAGTTTTTCGATAAAATTTCATCTGATGCCGCTCCCTAACTGCGGTATTTAATCGATTTAGCACCGTGTGACTTTTGGATATTTCGTAAATTCAGAAGATCATTTCGGATCAGTCGATTGAAGAGACTTTAGGTGAATGATAGCGCATTCTGAAAGCTATAGCGAAAGGTGACTATTCAGTACTTTGAGGGGATTGGTAGGATCGCTGGCATAAGTGCTTTGTGTGCCAAGGTGAATACTTTGAAGGTGGATGAAATAGACTTGGACGAATAAATAAGGACTTTTTTGTTTTGTAAGCCGCCTGTTTACGCTGATGATGTGTCTGTCATGTGCCGTAAATTGTTTGATGTTACTACAGTCTTCTCAATTATCGTACGGTAATCAACGAAAGTTTGGTGGTGTGCGTAAAATAAGCTGATTTATTGGTTTTTACGAAACGCTAGTCTTCTGTGAAAATTGGCAACTATCGTTTGGAATTCGTGGATGAATTTGTTTATTTTCACTCCTCCGTAAACCAAATAGACAATGATAGCATAGACAAAAAAGGTGGATTTTAGTAGTAAATTAGTTTTATTTGTTGTGCTCATTTACGAGAAAATAAACTCACATAAAATAGTAATATCGTATTACACAAAACTAATTTGGAAATTTTCTTGTGACCGGCAGTGGCACTGTGATTAGTACACACGATTATCGTTCGAATGATCAAGGTTTTAACCCCCCATACAGCCACCTAACCTAGCGATGTGTCTGACGAGCACTTGGAGTAGTTGGCAAGTCTTGTATATGCTTCTAAAACTGTGACGTTTGGAATCGTCGTTAAACTGTAGGTCCCGTTGAGTGAATTTAAAAGTAGAATACGTGTACGCTGACTGAATGTGAGAAGTTCTCCCATGCCTCACTCATGAGATGTAAGGCATTTTTTTTAATTTGTAGGTTTGATAGCGTTGCTAATCTCTAGATTACGACATCAAAACACAGCTATTACGAGAGTGGTTTCAAAACTAGCGGAGCTGATATATAAATGGTGTGAATAGTGGCAACCTTATAAAACTTGATGTTTTAATTTTCAAGGCGCCACGTTCTTTAGTACTTTTATTTGAGCCATCAAAAGTAAATGATCTCAGTGAATTTGTAAACATGGAAAAAATTGGTCACCGTTATGTAATTCAATGTTTCCATTTGAAAGGTCTCAGTCCAACCAATATTAAGGCCGAGCTAGATTCTACTCTGAGGGAGTCTGGTCCTTCGCTTATAAGTGGAAAATATTGCGTATCAGAGTTTAAACGAGGCCGTACGAGCTGCCAAGACGAACATCGTAATGGTCGACCAGTTGAGGTGTACACGCCACATACGATTAAGAAAATTCGCAAAATGGTATTGGAATGATCGTTGGCTGAAGATGCGTGAGCTAGCTGAAATGATAGGCATTGCAAAAAGTGCTATATATATCGTATATTAACCAAAGATTTGAAGACGAGAAAGCTGTGAGCAAGATGGGCACCGCGCTTGCTTCCAATAGAGTAGACTTTGGCGATGTTTCACTTCAATGAAGCCGAATTTTTGCATCGATTGATAACCATGAATCATGAGTCCACCACTAGTCAAATCAGTAGACTGAAATTAAAGAAGCGTGTTTAGGTGATGAAGTTATGGAAAAACGCCGCATTTGGCGAAAAACAAAGTGTGGTTTCATCAATCCAACGGTCTAGTGCAAACGTCCACTATTGTGATGGCCAAAATTATGATTAAAGTCCGAATTGCTTTATCACGCAGCATATTCGCCATATATTATATTGGTGGTAAAAGACTAGTCAATAATGAAGAGGTGGAGTCTGCGGTTGATGGCTATTATAAGGAGTTTGATAGTTTTTACTATAAAACAGTGGAAAAAGTGTATGGAGCAGCTAAAAGGAACTATGCTGAAAAGGGCAGAAAATGTTACCCAACCTTTTTGTGGTTTCTTTGCTAGGTTGGCTAGTTTTGGGACCGTTCTCGTACATTTGGTTTCAGTTCTGATATAGAGTAAGGAGAGAAGCCTCAAAACTGTATTTTCGTTTCAGTTTCTTGAATCAAAACATCTGTCATTATGTTTCCGCAGAGAAACTGAATATATGTAGGTTTCTAAATTCGTTTCGGGTAAAAAATCGATCAATGTATGAAGTTGAAGTTGTTGTATCGAATATGAATAAGAAATGAAATTCTCATTTATTTTACAAAATCAAAACGAAACCAAAGCTTCGTAAAGATGGCTGACAAATTCATATCTTGGATTTTAATTTCCTAAAATTCTGTATGATTTAGTATAGCATCAGATACACATATGGTCGAAAAAGTAAGTACACCTGCTTATTTTTGCTTTATGTTTAATTTTAGTTGCTTTAACGGAAAGTAAACATGGCAACTCTTTTTTATTTAAATAACTTTAATATGGTAATGCCATTAAAAGTATAAACAAAACAGAGGCTTCCCCGTTGTTTTCATTCCGAGTTAGTTTTGTTCAAGTGTGATTTCAGTACTTGGTCAAAATAATAAATACATACAATACATTTTGCTCAATTCTTTAATATTTTCGCAGTCTGCTGTAGTCTTTTTAGAAAGGCTAATTATTTTACTGTTGTTTATCTTTATTCATAACAAAATATTTTGTTAAAAAAAATCAGCCATGGCTCGAAAAATTTATTGTTCTCCGGAGGAGAGAAAAATTGTTTCAAGACTAGAAGAGAGTGGCCAAAATCTTCGTTCTATAGAAGAAACTATGAATCGGTCGCTATTTTTTGTACAATATGCTTTAAAGCCTAAAAAGCCCGTCGAAACTCGCGGAAGACCCAAAAAAAACTTCAAAAACATCAGATATCCGTACTGTAACGCTTGCGAAGAAGGACCCTTGAGAGCGATTTCAGCAGAAATTGGAAATGTAATTTCATCGCGAACGGTTCGTCGTAGACAACAAGAAATACTTTTACCATGACGGATAGCCAAGAGAGTTTCTTTGCGTAGACTAAGAAATTTAAAGGCTACATTGGCGTTTGCAAGAAGTCATTCCAATTGGTACGGAGGAGACGGTAAAAAAAAGGCGAAAAATTTTGTGGAGCGATGAAATGAAAATTAATGTATTTGGAAACGACTGTGTCTGAAATGTTCGACGTTCTAAGGGTAAGGAATTCCATGTTCGCTTTACATAGAAGACGGTCAAGCACGGGGACGGCAATATTATGGTCTGGGGTTGTTTCTCGTGTTATGGTGTCGGTCCGACAGATCGAATTGCCGACACTATGACCAGATTCCACTACAACGATACTTTGGAAAATACGATGTTGAACTGTGCTGTGGAAAGTATGCCCCTTAGATGGGCAATCCAGCAGGATAACGATCTTAAAGCATACTTCTAAGTTGGTAAAGGATTGGTTCGAAGATAATAATGTTGCCCTTTTTGACTGGCCAAGTGAATCTCCGAACTTAAATCCAATCGAAAATCTTTAAAGAGAGTTGAAACAAAGAATTGGAAAGGAGGTTGTTAAAAATAAGGATTAGGTATGGAATATTGTTCAAAAAACTTGAAGAAACCTGCAGGAAGCTTGTTGCCAGCATGCCAAAAAGAGTCAACAAAATAATTGAAAATAAAGGTGGATATTTGGTGGACTTTTAACGAAACTCAGCCAATTTAGCAGAACATTTTTTTTTATTTTTTTGCTTATTTTAACTAAATGTACTTATTATTTTGTCCAATGTTTTTTGGTCAATTTCTTTGCTTTTTGAAAAATAATACTTTATTTAATTTTTGTTTTTTTTTGTTATTGTTTCAGTATTTAATTTATTTCTAATGTTATAACAAAAGAAATTAGTATTTGTTTTTTCTTTTAATTTAAAAAAAATTTTCGTCTACGAGCCTTTAAAAAAATATATAGAGTGTACTTATTATTTTGACCATGTACTGCGTATGTGTTAACATGAAAATGGACTTCCTCGCCAAGCTTATTAGTGGATCACACATGTAAATTTGTTGACTTATTAAATATCAGTGGTAACTCCACAATTTCTGGTGCTGAATGTGTGAACTGGAGCGCATTGTCTTGATGAAACAACACTTTCTTCTTCGCCAAATGCGGCCTTTTTTCCATAATTTCATCACCTAAACACTGCAATAAATTAGCATAATAGTCGCGATTGATGGGGTTTCTTTTCTGAAAATAATCAATAAAAATAATCTCATGCGCAGAGCAAGAGCAATCTCTCCCAGTTGGGAGGCTCGGCTTTTATAAAGGGTGTCCCAACAAGAACGCAAGATTTAAGTTTGGCGCCGTTCGAAGTGTCATTGTTTGACATTCGAACAATTGTTATTGTTTGCTAGTAGAAGGTACGTAAAAGATAATAAAAATGGCGCGCTACAAGAATGCACAACGCATTCTCATTGTGAAATTGTTTTACCAAAGTGGTAATCAATTTGGGGTCACAGTAATGCCCCAAAAGAGTGAACTGTAAAGAGATTAATGGATAAATTTGCCTGAACTGGATCTGTTAGTGATGTAAAGACAACAACGCGCCATCGACCAGGTCGATCGACCGAAAATGTCGCAGTTTTACGTCGTGATGATGTCGCTCAAACTCCATCCACCACCTCAATTCGACACCGAGCTCAGCAAATTGGTGTCTCCAAATGCACTATGAAGCGAATTTTGACGAAAGATTTGCATCTTCATGCATACAAAGTTCAATTGATTCAGGAACTGAAGCCAGCTGATCATGGCCAGCGAAGGGAGTTTGTTAATTCAGTATTGGAGAGACAACATGAAAATGCCGATTTTGCCGATAAAATCATCTTCAGTGACGAGGCCCATTTCCATTTTGATGGCTTCGTCAACAGGCAGAATTGTCACATTTGGGGTGAAGAAAATCCTCGAGTGATTCTCGAGAAGCAAATGCATCCTCAACGTGTCACTGTGTGGTTTGGATTTTGGACTGGAGGAATCATTGGACATTTTTTATGAAAATTAGGCATGTCAAGCGCAAGCAGTTAATGGTGTTCGGTATCGTGAAATGATAACCATTTTTTTTCTTGTCTAGAATTGAAGAAATGAATGTGGTGGGCATGTGGTTTCAACAAGACGGCGCCACATGTCATACAGCCAGAGAAACAATTCAATTGCTGCATCAGTCATATCCCGGTCGTGTTATTTCGAGGTTTTGGAGACCAGAATTGGCCGCCTAGATCGTGCGATTTAACACCATTAGACTTTTTTCTTTTGGGGTTTTTTGAAGTCGATGGTTTACGCGAATAAGCCGACGACGACTCACGTCTTAAAAGACGAAATTGGAGGTTGCATTAATGAAATTCCGCAGCATTTATGCAAAATGGTCATTGAAAATGTCATTAAAAGATCGCGTGTGTGCCAGCAAAGCCGTGGCGGCCATCTGCCCGATGTGGTGTTCCATACATAACCTCATTCTGTCTCCTTTACGATATAATAAAGTTTCACGACTTTTTTTTAAATATCTGTATTTTATTTAAAATTCAAATCTTGTGTTCTTGTTGGGACACCCTTTATTGGATGGACTAAGACCTTTCAAATGGAAATATTGAATTAAATTACGGTGATCAATTTTTTCCATGCTTACAAATTTACTGAGATGGTTTCCCTTTCATGGCTCAAATACTAAACAACGTGGTGCCTTGAAACTTAAAACATATGTTTTATAAAGTTGCCAATGTTTACCAAAATAATTTCTTTCAAACTCCTGGCACGTCAGGTCCGCCGTCATGAGTCCTGAATGTGCTTTAAGGATCCCAGCATCGTTGTTTCAAAAATAACAGATATGAAACCGGATTCTTAGTAATCTTTCTCCAATATTGATTTAGAGCTGCAAATTTTATCATTTAATTCGTATAATCATTTCGAGTAATTGGGAAAAGTTTATTTTGTATAACTTAGATTTCATAATAGTGGGTTTTCTGTTAGAATTTCCAATTTCTCATGTTAAGAGAGTCCATTTCTTGCAATTAATGCTTCACAGCCCCCTGTATTGTTAGTATGAATTGTCATCGTAAAGCCCACCGTGCTTCATCTATCTCTAAACACATATAATAATGTTGTTGGTTGCCTGGTTAGAGAGAAAAAGGGGTTTTAATTGCACGTTCCCAATAAATACTCGCGTACATCGTCGCGCTGTCGGTCTGCAACTAACCTAAGTAGAAGTGGTACGAGTACATAATTACAATACAATAATAATAATAAAAAACAAATTATAATAAAATACGAAAAAAAAGAAGCGAAACAGACAACAGACATAATTACAGTACAATAAAAAATGTTTAGAGCTCTACGATTGCAACAAATAAAAATTCGAAAGAAAATCCCCAGCAGCAACAGCAACAGTAGCAATCGCAGCAGCAACAATTCAACAACTATTAGTATATCGTCGTCGTCATCAGTGGCAACATCATCATCTCCATCATCATCATCATCACCGTCATTATCTTCATTGTAGTTGCTTTGTATTTTGTATTGAGTTCGAGTGGAAAAAAATGCAAATTACAATAATAACGTGCTGAACCTTTTGCGATATAAATTAAACAATGTAAAAATATTATTGTATTTTTTTTCTCGCATTTTTTTATTGTTTGTTGTTGTTGTTGTTACTAAACTTCCCTGATGATTTCTCAACATGCACTGACCCAAACGAAAATTTATCTTCATAGAAGGATAGGAGGGAGAAGATAATATTTTTAGATATACATATGAAGAAAAGCTATGGAATGGAATAGTAGAGGAGCAGCACAGTAACTGCGTTCAATTGATCTGCAAGAAGATAGTAAAAAGTGTGCATTCGACCATAGAAGTAGCGGTTGTCAGGATAAAACCCAAGATTCGCAACAGGTTAAATGTTAAGGAGACCGTGCTGATTGTTACATCTCTCATGAAATTCTATTAGGTGCGCAACTATGCTCTTGCTGTTTGACAATAGATGGCGCCCGCTGTAAGTGCTACCAGATTCTTCCACAACCTAAGCGTCATGAGCCAAGCTTGGGCATATGGTAAACATACCGCTTCGACACAATAGTGATTTTCTTTTGACGTCATATTCTTTTGATTGTGTGAATATGAGCGATTTTGTGCCAAATAATCGTCATATGCAGCAATTATTGATTTTCTTCTTTCAATCGAAGAAAACGGCGGCTAAAGCTCAGCGAGAAATTCAAAACATTTACGGAGATGCTGCTTTAAGTGAAACAACGTGTCGAGATTGGTTCCGTCGCTCTAAAGACGGTGGTTTTGATGTTGAAAACCGTTTGCTTGAAGAAAGACGAAAAACCTCCGAAGGCTCGGAATTGACAGCATTGCTGAACGGCGATCCATGTCAAACGCAGGTCGAGCTTGCTTAAGTATTAGGAGTTACCCACCAAGCCATTTCCAAGTGACTACATGCGTTGGGAATGGTTCAAAAGCAAGGAACTTGGGTTTCTTATGAGTTGAAGCCAAGAGGCATTGATAGTCGTTTTTTCGTCTATGAACAACTGCTTCAGCGACAAAAAAGGCAGGGTTTTCGTCATCGTATTGTAACGGGTGATGAAAAACGGATTCATCACAGCAGTCCAAAGAAAAGAAAGTTACGGGGGCTGTCCGGTT
>JAHXMU010025193.1:19842-34806 GCA_019455685.1 Philornis downsi
GTATTAGGTGGCGCCAGGTCGGTGTTATTTATTACGAGCTGTTGAAAATAAGTGAAACCATTACTGTGGATAAGTATTGACATCAAACAATGCGATTGAGGTGAGCTCTACACGAGAAACTCCCACAATACGCGGAGAGGCACGAAAAAATCGCCTCAGCCGAATATTCGGGCTGCGAGGATTATGCTCTGTATTAGGTGGTGCCAGGTCGGTATTATTTATTACAAGCTGTTAACACCAAGCGAAACCATTACTGGGAATAAGTATTGACATCAAACAATACGATTGAGCTGAGCCTTGTGCGAGAAACTCCCACAATACGCGGAGAGGCAAGAAAAAGTTACCTCGGCCGAATATTCAGCCGAAGTGAAGATTATGCTCTATATTAGGTGACGCCAGGTCGGCGTTATTTATTACGAGCTGTTGAAAAAAAGTAAAACCATTACACTGGATAGGTATCGACTTCAATTAATGTGATTGAACCGAGCTCTGTGAGATAAACTCCCACAATACGCCGCAAGGCACGAAAAAGTGATTTTTCAGCATGATAACGCTCGGCCTCAGGTGGCCAAGCCAGTTCAAAACCTAGCTGAAAATGCTGAAAAGGGAAGTCTTACTCCATCCGCCATATTCGGGAGATATTACGCCGACCGATTATCACTTAATCCGTTCGATGGCACACAATCTGGCTGGCCAGTAGTTCAACTCATATGATGACATCAAGGAATGACTGGATTCGTGGATAGCCTCAAAAGGTAAACAATTTTACCATGACGGAATTCGAGCTTTGCCAGTAAGATGGGAGAAAGTAGTAGCTAGCGATGGTTAATAATTTCAATGACATTTTTATAAAAAAAAACAGCGAAAACTTAGTTGCACACCTAATATTTAAAATTGTGAGTGAAATACAGAAAATGTGGTTTAAAACTATTTAGCACAGCACGACAAAAGTAAAACAAAAACACTTATACGAGATAAAACAGCTAAATTTAAAAAAAAATTTCCCCAAAATCACAGCTTTATGTGTGTTTTATTTAACGGTGACCAATTTTTTCCATGTTTACAAATTCACTGAGAAGTTTACTTTTTGATGGCTCAAATTAAAATGCTAAACAAGGTGGCACGTTAAAAGTCAAAACATGTGTTTTATAGGGTTGCCACTTTTCATCAAAATAATTTTTTTTTTTTAACTACTGGCACCATCTATATGTCAGTCCGGCTGTTTTTGGTACCGCCCTCGCAAGATTCCTAATAGTTTGTGTAAAAAGGCTATTATAAACAATTCTTATATGCTGTTATTATACCATTTGTTTCGAAAGTGTGGGTAGGCGGGTGTTTCCCAGGATGATTTGTACCGCTTACCCCTAAAACGCAAACATCTCTACCCGATCCTGTAATTAAGCAGGCAAAGGATGATGCTTGCTTACAAAAACAAAGTGGTGTGGCCTTGTGCCAGGCGCCTTAGGAACAGGTGGATTATATCTTGGGACTCACCTATAATATGACATCAAACTGATCTTGGAACTCGTTTTCGAAAACCAAGTAAAGGGGAGAGTCATAGTTAAACAAGACACAGCCTGGCAACAGGTGCGGTTATAGAGAAGACGTCGGGAGATATCAGAAGATTTATCTTTTCCGTTTTTAATAGTTGTACGGCCAGAGAGATCTGGTTAATAGACTATGATTGGAGCATGGCATGCTTTGCTGCTCCTCGGACATTGAAAATCTATGCCGTAGATAATGGATTACCAGTTCCATGCGAGGTATGATAAAGCAAAGCTGGAGTAGCTTGTCTGCGAAACCTAGACCAGAGGGTTCTTCTCTTCTGGTAGCACGGGGGACCAGGGGCCCAAGGAACATTGTTCTTTCCTGGTCGATGGTGTTGGACACCTAGTGGGAGCATCGTGCTGGCTGTGGTTGCCCGAACAAGTGTTTTCAGTGCTTTTGCGTTGTTCAAGCGTTGGTGAAGGAAGGCAATAGCTTGGAAAACACTGTTCATGTCTTCCGAGATTACCTCAACTCCTAACCTGGAGGTAGCCCACTTCATACCAAGTGACTACAACGGTACTTTGGCCGAGAGAGGGAGCGGGCCTTGAGGAAGTTTTTCCAAGGGACCTACTCTAATCTCTGGTAGTTCGACTAATCCTTTCGGGATTAGTTTGGATACCCCAAGGAGGCGATTGCTGTCGCAAGAAGAAAATAAATATAACCAAGAAAAGAATTATAGAAAACAGCACCTGTGTGATGGCACACCATGGGTAAGGCCTTCAAGGCGAGACACATGTAAAACCTACACATTTGATTTGTTTCGAAAGTGGGCTTTCCACCATGCAGAGTATACATAAATTTTCTTTTGTCCACCTTTTTTGTGGATGAGAATTTTGCGACCGTTTGTGAACCAATATCTCAAATTTAATATCATTTGGCACAGCCCATAGTACACTTCACACACTAGCCTTTCTTATTCAGTGGGTAGAACTCAAATATCCAAAAACCTTCAAAGACCAATTTCGAACTCATCTTAGGCCACAGAACGAGATAAAAGTGAAACGTAACTTCCAAGTACCAAACTGTATAAATGTGAAGCAACTCCTCCCACCAAAGGTATACCCATCGGACCTCTTTGCTGCAAGTAGCAGTGTCTTTGCAAATGATAACAACATAAAATACTTCTTACGAGTGCCACAACAATTGTTGCTGCCGCAATTGCTGTTATTGCTGATGCATCAAAGCCATTTATAAACCCAAAAACAAAATAAAAAAAAGAAGAAGAAAAATATAGCAAAGAGCAGCCAGCTCCTCTTTCATTTGACGAAGAATCAGCCACACAACATCTACAACATAATAATAAACTATCATCAGCACAGAAAGAAAAAAATCAACACTTTATTTTTTGCTCTTGTGCCACTGGAAGACGAAAGAAAACAACACACAAAATTGTATATAAAATAATACTTTTAACATTATATTTTTGCAAAAGGAGAACTGCAAACGAAAGGATAGGGTAGGGTAGTAGGGGGCAGGCGGGAGAGAGTGCAAAATAAAAAACAAAATGTACAAAACGAAACGAAACGTTTAGCAGGAAACTACTTTGCATTTAATTGTCTGTAATGACGTGCAATATAAAATGTTAAAATGTTCAAAATCTAGTACAATTCATACGATTTCAAACAAACACAGATCCATCCATCCATCCACCACCAGCTCTAACTTTTTGCTGTTGTACAAGAGTACGATTATAAGTGTTTTCCAGTTGTTCAGTTGTTGTGTTCAGTTTTTATTTATGTTCCTTTGCCTATTTCGCTGACTCTGGTGGCAGCGGTGGTGCTGGTGGCAGTCAAATGGAGGCCAACCAGACAGACAGGCGGTTAGATGGATGGACGGACGGACGGACGGACAGGCGGGCATCGCACTTACACATTGGCATCGTCGTTGCAACGTCGTCATTCATTCATAAATATCTGGGCGGACGTGAATACATTTAGTCAAAAGTAAATCTCTGGTGCCACAAATATGTACGTACGAGTGGGTATTTAAATGTAGATTTAGACCATATGAGAGATTATACGTCGACCATCCATATCTAAATGCGAATTCGGTAAATTTTAGTTGTTATTTTTTGTAAACCTTGTACTTGAAATGATTTTCCTTTCTTAGAACAAAACAAGAATTGGTGTGAGTTATTTTACGTAGGCTCTTAACAACAGAAATCAGAAATCACTTTTTGCTTCCTTGCCTGTTGATACGTTGATGGGGTTGTCGAGTTTTGATTTCAAAAGCAAAGTTATATAAAACACACATAAAGCTATGATTTCGATGAAACTTTTAATTCATTATAATGCTTGGACCTAGCTATTACGGACGAAATACAATGTCATATAAGTGGCTGCCTCTAGATTGGTGGCAGCAGTGGATCCTTTTGAGGTTCCTTCAATATCTTTTTCGAAAAATACGGCCCAATGACACCTCCAGACCATAATGCGCTGCAAACAGTCACTTTTTCCTTATGCAATGACTTCCACAATCACTTCTATGTAGACTTATCTGTCATATGCAGTTGGCTATTCGATAGGTGAATATCGTTCTTTTACACCTAAATGGCTCATAGATCGTTTCTTTACCGCTTAATGGCTGCATTTATGAGTGATATTTGTTGTTTATTATTAGTTGATCTTAAACATATGAATTTGTTCAATTAATTTTTATTTTATACAAACTATTACATCTACTTTGGAGTAGTATTTAAAGGCTGTCCAAATAAGAACGCAAGATTTTAATTTGGCGCCATTCGAAGTGCCATTGCTTGACATTTGAACAATGGTTATTGTTTGCTGGTAGAAGGTACGAGGTTAGTAAAAATGGACCGCTACACGAATGAACAACGCATTCTCATTGTGAATGAAATAATGAAAGTTTTGCTGCTACAGTTCGCACATTGCGATCAATTTGAGGTCACAATAATGCTCCAAAAGAGTCAACTGTAAAGAGATTAATGGATAAATTTGCCAAAACTGAGTCTGTTAGTGGTGTAAAGACAACAACGCGCCTTCGACCAGGTCGATCGACCAATGTCGCAGCTGTACGTGATGATGTCGCTCAAACCACCATCCACCTCAATTCGATACCGAACTCAGTAAATTGGTGTCTCCAAATCCACTATGCAGCGAATTTTGTCGAAAGATTTGCATCCTCATGCATACAAAGTTCAATTGACTCAGGAACTGAAGCCATGGAACTAACCATGGACAGCGAAGGGAGTTCGTTAATTGGGTATTGGAGAAGAGACAACATGAAAATGCTGATTTTGCCGATAAAATCATCTTCAGTGACGAGGCCCATTTCCACCTTACTGGCTTCGTCAATAGGCAGAATTGTCGCATTTGGGTTGAGGAAAATCCTCGAGTGATTCACGAGAAGCAAATGCATCCTTAACGTGTCACGGTGTGGTGTGAATGTTGGGCTGGAGGAATCATTGGACCTTTTTTTATGAAAATGAGGCATGTCGTCAAGCGCAAACACTCAATGGTGTTCGGTGGTATCGTGAAATGATAACAAGTTTTTTCGTGCATAGAAATGAAGAAATTAATGTGGAGGGCATGTGAATCCAACAAGACGGCGCCACGTCTCATACAGCCAGAGAAACAATTCAATGGTTTTATTTAAAATTTAAATTTTGCGTCCTTTTTGGGACACTCTTTATTTAAATTTGCGCATGTTGTGATTTACTTCGTAATTTCGGACTGTAATCAAATCAATTGGTAACTAAACTAACTACATTAATTGAAAAACTTTGATCAAAAAAAGAAAAAAAAAAAACTGCAACTTGTGCTTTGATTTCACCTATTTTTGGTGCACCTTAATTTGAGCGTTATAAGTTAATTGTTACTAATTAATTTTATGTTATATTCTAAGTTATGTCTGTTTTGCTCCCTCTAAATTTTCAGCTTTTAATTGGACTAGTATTCATTTTATATAACAAGATTGCCCATTAAATGGTTTCAAAACTGCCGGTCTGGTAAGGCTGTCAGCTTTTCAATACCTGTCATCTGAAGTGTTATTTATTTAGTGAAAGATTTGCTATTTACGAATATGGATCATTCTCCGAGGCCCAAATGCGACATTTTTGTTTGCTGATGTAACCACCAATAAGTGAAATCAGCTTCATCGCTGAAGAAAGCCCACTTTTAAATCATCACTTTTGTAGTAAGTTTTAACTATTTTATGCGTCTTTTGTTCTTCGGTCGTTAAACGATCCATATTCGCAAATGGCAAAATCTTTCATTAAATAAATAACAATTCGGATGATGGGTATTTAACAGCTGACAGCCTTATCAGACCGGCAGTTTTGAAACCATTAAATGGATAAGTCTATATAAACGTGGTTTTTGTCTTATATGAGAAATTTGGAAAACTTTTCCCCCTTAGGAATATTTTACTTTTTGAAAAAATTGTGCATTCAAATTCCATCAAAAACTTAACATTTACTGCAGTGCAGAGGACTTGAAACTTGGAAACATTCTCAGAGCACTCCTGGACAGAAGTAAGACTTTCCCGGAGAAACACAATCACAACTACTGGGCAGGACATAAAAGTTACGAGTGCAGTAACAAAACTAGCCGATTGGACATATAACTGGTGCCAGTAGTTAAAAAAAAAATTATTTCGATGGAAAGTGGCAACCTTGTAGAACATGTGTTGTAAATTTTATGGCGCCACGTTGTGTAGTAGTTTTATTTGAATCAACAAAAAGAAAAAAAAATCTCACTGAATTTGTAAACATGGACAAAATCGGTCACCGTTTTGTAATTCAATATTTCCATTTGAAAGGTCTCAGTTCAACCAATATGGAAGCCGAACTAGATTCTACTCTGGGGGAGTCTGCTCCTTGGTTTGCGACTGTAATATGTTGGATAGCAGAGTTTAAACGAGGCCGTACGAACTGCCAAGACGAACATCATAGTGGTTGATCAATTGAGGTGTTCACGTCACACACGGTTAAAAAAATACACAAAATGGTATTGGATGATCTTCGGTTGAAGGAGCGTGAGCTAGATGAAATGATTGGCATTGCAAACAGTGATATACATCGTATATTGGCCGAAGATTTGAAGATGAGAAAAATGGGTGCCGCGCTTGCTTTTAGTAGAGCAAAAATAGCATTGTGAAGATGTTATAGTAGAGTGTTTGGCAATGTTTCACTGCAGTAAAGTAGAATTTTTGATGTTTCATCAAGACAATGCTCTGGTTCACACATCCACTATTGCGATGACCAAATTTAATGAATTAAAGTTCATATTGCTTCATTACGCACTTTATTCGCCAGATTTAGCTCCCTTGGACTATTTTTTTATATTTGCAAACTTGACAAAAAAAAATGTCTCGGTAGTAAAAGATTTACCAACAAGGAAGTGGTAGAGCCTACGGTTGATGGCTATTTTAAGGAGTTTGACTGTTCTTACTGTAAACAGGGAATAGAAGCTATTACATATCGCTGGAAAAAGTGTATCCGGCTAAAAGAAGATTATGTTAAACATAAAGAACATTTTTCCCAACTTTTTTTGTATCTTCTTTGTTAGGTTGGCCTTCTTTTTTTAGGGCCGCCCTCGTACTATCCCTAATTTCTATAGCTATTTGCATAATAATTAAGGATGAAAATAAATGCTTGAATACTTATGGAATACATTTAATTCCGTTTTGTTAAAACACCTCCTGTTTCTATTTTTACTTTTTCCACTTTTTTTTCTTTAAAACCTTTCCCCAATCTTAACTTCTCTACTGTAGAGCACCTCAAAAGCTCTCTTTTTGTTCAATTAATCACTAATTAACATTAATTTCATACCAACGACAAAAATATGAATATCCTGTAATTGGTTTCGATGACTTTTTAATACATTAAAAGTAAAAAAGTGGCGGTGGAAAAAATTGTTGCCTTACAATGCTTTGACACCACAATTATTTGCTGCAAACAACAGGTGGGGGCAAACAGCGTTGCGAAATTTCCTTCAATAATTTTAATGGGTAGAAATGAAATCATGATTAGGGAGGGCATTAATAATATGACCCTCCACATATCGAACTATGGTAACCTTAAAGAGAATGAGACAGGCAACCCGTTTATTTGATGTACATTTTTCTTCTATCGTAAAGTAAAATAATTTATAACAATTCAATGAGAGTTATGTTCGATTCACTTTTTAATGCTTTATGTTCTTGCGATAGATTCCGATTAATACTTGATAGCAGCAGATTGAGCTAAGCGGAAAACGTAAACAATCACAATGAATGATAGATGTCGCTAAGCTGGATAACCCTGAGGTTACCTGAGCCTATTCCATCAAGATGTCTTAGCTTCTGTGACAGTACTTGCTAATTCTGATGTTCCGCCAAGGCATTTAGTATTCTATGGCAATTGCCGAAAACCTGTCCTTAGGTATAAAAAGTCTTTCTCAGACAATCCATGCTACAATGAAGAATGCCGATTAATGTCTGAGGAAAAGAATGTTGTATTGAGTTATCCATTTTAACTTAAATAAAACACACATGAAGCTATGATTTCGATGAAACTTTTATGTCATTATAATACTTTGACCTTGTCATTATGTAAGACGTACAATGTCGTTTAAATGACCGCCTTTTGATTGGTTGTCGTAGTGGATCCTTTTGAGGTAGTTTTCGATCACTTTTACTCGGCGATAACTTGACGAATATTGGTATTCAAATGCTCCAACGTTTGGGGATTATCCGCGTAAAGACGATCTTTGACGTAGCCCCACAAAAAAAAGATAACGGCGTCAAATCGCATGATCTTGGTGGCCAATTGATGTGACCAAAAAGGTGTGAAATTACTCTCATGCAATAAAGCAAAATTGACCGTGTTGAATCACGTTTGAATCACCACTTTTGTAGTAATTTTTAACTATTTTTATGCGTTCTTCGTTTGTTAAACGATTCATATTCGGAAATGGCAAATCTTTCACTAAATAAATAACACTTCAGATGACAGCTATTTAACAGCTGACAGCCTTGCCAGACCGGTGATTTTGAAACCACTAAGTGGATAACTCTATATATAGGGTGGCGCATAAGCAACGCTTAGATTTGATCAGTAAATACATTTTTTGTTTAAGTCTTTTTTTCGTCTCTTTACAAAATTAACTAAATATTACTTTATGATGGAAAGGCCCAGCACAGAAAAAACAACCAAAGTTGTTCAATTTTACTTTGAAAGTTAGCATTCGACTATTCAGATCATATCGAAATTTCTTTCATGTTCGAAATGCTCCTAACGCTCCAACAATTTACCGATTGGTTCAGCGTTTTGGGCAACAAAACAGATAGCCCTGTTATCTTCTGCGTGCTGGAAGACCTCGTGCAGTTCGAAATGAAGTGACCATTGCTCGAGTGCAAGCAAGTATTGAGGAAAACCCCGAAACTTCCACCAGGCGACGAAACTTCCACCAGCAGTTAGATATGTTACATTTTTTCCCATATAAGATACAATTGGTTCTCGACTTAAAACCAAATGATGCACAAGAACGCATTCAATATAATCGCCGTTAACGTTACTTATGCGTCACCCTTTATAAAGAGACACCACAGCCGATAGTAAAGCATACTGTGAGGGATTCTTATAATCAAAACAGAAGAGAGATACGCCGACTTCTAGGTGAATGAAACGTTGTGCAAAGAACGGAAGAGTGAAGTTGTAGTAAGGCCAAAGTGAAGACCGAAAATTCAATCAAAGTTTAGAAGTAATGGGGACGTAACAGTCTCTATCCTTTCTGGCAGACAGCGATGGAAATTTGGGCTTAGAGTGCTTTTCAGTGATGTAGTTAGTATTGCTACAAGCTACTGGTTCCGGATGATAGCATAATCTATGTAAGGTGAAGACCGAAAATTCGATCAAAGTTTAGGAGTATTAGGGGATGGAACAGTCTCTATCCTTTCTGGTAGGACAGCGATGAAAATTTGGGCTTAGAGTGTGTTGCAATGATTATGTAGTTAATATTTCTACAAGCTACTGGCTCCGGATAATAGCGTAAGTTAAGAATGTACGCCAATCGCCAACGATGGCGTGGATTATCCAGTAATGAAATGCATACTTTATGTTTAACTGATCAATTCCCGCACTTTGCTGACAGAGTGTGTATAAAATAATTTGGTTACAGGATTTTTTGAAAGTGTTTTTTTTATCGAAATCTTTAAAAGGTAGTTGAGGTCCCTTTATATTTGTCAAAAAATTGTTTACAATTATTTTTCGTATGTTGACTGATATCTAATTAAAATATTTTTTACCTTTTATTTCAGATATGAAGATGATTTTGGTAAGTTCATACAAACATTTCCTTATATTTTCTTACTCTCATCTGTATACAGGGTGGCACACCAATTGTTTTCACTACAATAAGAAACTCAAATAATTTTTTTTAATCTATATTTCATTTATTTTTGTTTATTGTATAAAAAATTCAATTTTATTCTGTACAACTAATTGGTTTTAAAGAGGGTAGACCATAAGTGCCCCCCATACTCTTTCACGCATATGTGACACCTGATCAGAAAATTATTAAAGTTGGGTCGTCTCAATTGCTGTTTTAATGGACTGTTCCAATTTAGTAAAATTCCTTGGTTTCGTTTTTCTACAATTCTTGCTTGACGTACTCCCTAGAAAGAAAAAGGCTGGTGCAGTCAGGTTAGGTGACCTTGGGTGCCAGCGGAAAGTGAAGTTTCTGGATCATAATTTGTTTATGAAATTTTCGTTGGGGCTCGCCATAATAATCGGTTTGGCTATGTGTGCAGTTGCTCCATTTGATTTGTGCACCTTTCTGTATATAAAATAGTTGCGTTACTGACTGTCTGACAGACTGGTCATCGCCCAGACCAAACGACTAAAGGTATAATCATGGAAATTGGTGTCCTTATTCCCCTTTTAGAGTAAACAGGCGATAAGAACAAGTCTTGAAATTTATGCTTTTAGGGGTAGAAGCGGGGTAAAAATTTACAAGTCATCTTGATACAACTGCTATAGATAGAATTATAAAATTTGGGGCCGTCATTCCTCTTTCAAAACAAACATACGGCAAGAATAGAGATTTTTCAGAGCTCGGATCTTGGGGGGAAAAAGAGGACAAAAAGGGACAAACCTGACATCATCGCCCAGCTAAGCTAGCTGAGCTGCGAACTTTTAGGGGTGAAAAGGGAAAAATCTTACGTCGTCGTAGGTAGAATCATGGATATTGACCTCCATATTGCCCTTTCAGATTAGAAAAGCTACACGCTTGCTCAAACAGCTGTAGCATCATGCAAATTTGTGTCCGTATTGCCTTTACAGGGGAGACAGTCGATAATAAGTTTTCGACATTTGTGCTTTTAAGGTAAAAACAGGGTAAGAAGTTTCAGTTTGGTATTATTATTATTATAACTTTTTTTTATAGAATCTCTCTAAAACATTAGACGCGAAGTAAGGAGATAATTTTGCGACTTTTGTATTATACTTTCAGTGGATTAAATAGGGGCGAGTGATTGGAGAAATAGTGACTTAATTCGGAGTATCGATTCTTCTTACAGCATAGGCGCGGAACGGGTTGAGTGTAAATAAGAGTACAAGCAGGAAGGGGTAACTGAACTCGTTGTCGCGTGTAGTCGCGCGCAAAAAAGTACTTTTTCAAAAAGTATACTTTTAGAAGGCAGAACAAGGATACTGGGGGGGATAAAATTGGTACTGTCGTCAACAATAAAAGGCTGAAGTTCATATCTTGAAATTCGATGTGTAATTCACCTTCCAGCGTAGGCTTGAGAAGGGTTTTTTAAACATTCGTGTCTTCAGGGGATAAAACACGGTGGAATGAGGAATTCTTACGGCCTGTCCACAATTTAATAACGGATTTTACGAAAATCAGACACTCAGGGAATACCCATAGACGAGAAAGGAATGAGGAATTCTTCTTACGGTCTGTCCACAATTTAGTAGCGGATTTTACGAAAATCAGACACTCAGGGAATACCCATAGACGAAAAGGAACAAAAACGATGTCATCGCCTAGATTAAAGAGCTGTAACAAGAGATTAAGCCATATTGTAAGAAGCATGAATTGCTGGGAACTTAACCGGATAGGGGATAAAAATGTAGAGCCGACCTGATTAAAACGTAGAAGTCAGAACAGTGGAAGTTAGCAAAGATAGGAATTCAATTTCCGATTTCGATTTTTCTTAAAATGTGGAATCGCACGTACGAAGTAGCAGACACTTGCTAATAACGGATTATCCATTTAGTGGTTTCAAAACCGCCGGTCTGGCAAGGCTGTCAGTTGTTAAATACCTGACATCTGTAGTGTTATTTATTTAGTGAAAGGTTTGTCATTTACGAATGTGGCTCATTTAACAACCGAAGAACACTAAAAATAGTTAAAACTAACTATAAAAGTAGTGATTCAAATGTGGTCACTTTTCGTGCATTACTGGGGGTGATTATGGTTGTTGTCATAATCGACCTACTGTGCAAGGAATTGGCCAGATTATAACGAAATTTGAAGAGATTGGAAGCGTTACAAGTGTGATCAGGTCTGTGCGTCATCGCAATGTGCTCAATGCCGAAAATATCGTTTATATTAGTGAAAGTACGACGCATAATCCGAATTTGTCGATTCCAGGGCGTTCTCAGCAATTGGGCCTATCTTCACGGCTCATTATGGCATATTTTGCATTTAGATTTGCACCTCCATCCATATAGAGTCCACCTCTTACTGCAACTATAGCCCGGCTGACCATTCACAACGTCGTAAATATACTGATTGGGTGCTATAGGGTGATTTTTTTAAGATTTAAGTTATCAAGTTGGCAACACTGGTTGGTAAAGGCGTCCAAACGTCATCTGTCGAAGTGAAAAATGTACAGTATACTCTGCCATTTCATCACGGAAAAACTAACAAACGAGCAAAGATTGCAAATCGTTGAAATGTATTATCAAAATTCGTGTTCTGTGACAATTGTGTATCATTTAATACGACCATTTTATGGTCGTCATAATCGACCTGCTGAATCAACAATTAGTGCTGTTATCTTCAAATTTCGCACCAAATTTACTTTGTTGAACATAAAACCATCGACTCGCATGCGTAGAGTGCGTACCGAAGAAAATATTGCAGCCGTAGCGACCAGTGTTAATGACGATCGTGAAATGTCGATTCGTCGCCGTTCTCAGCGATTGGGTATTTGTTACTCAACCACAAGAAAAATTTTTTCCCCTAATTAGCTGAGTTGAACTTGGTTGACATGTGGTTTTATCAGGACGTTGCCACATGTCTCACTGCTCGTGAAACAATGGATATGTTGAGGAATGAATTTGGTGAGCAGCTTATCTCTCGATTTGGCCCTGTGAGTTGGCCCCCAAGATCTTGCGATTTAACGCCTCTTGATTATTTCTTGTGGGGTTATGTCAAGTCGTTAGTCTATGTGGACAAGCCGAACACTATTGAAACCTTACAGGATAACATAACACGCGTAATTCGTGGAATACAGAACGAAATGCTCGATAAAGTGATGAAAAATTGGTCCTTCCGAATGGAAATTTTGAGACGGAGCCGCCGACAACATTTACATGAAATTATCTTCAAAAATTAAATAGCAAAAACCAGTTTGTCGATTCCAATAAAAAATGTTAATAAGTGATGGAAATTTAAGTATTTTATTCGATTTGTAAAAAAAGTACGATTAAAAAATCACCCTTTACAACAACAGGTTTTCAATGTTGATTTTTCGAACAAAATTTTCTTTAGTGTAAAACCCTATTTCTCACTCGGTGGTTGTGTCAACAAGCAAAAATTGTCGCATATGGGTTTAGGAGAACCCAGAAGTGATTGTGGATAAGCCATTGCATCCGGGAAAAAGTGATTGGTTGGTGCGCATTATGATCTGGAGATGGCATTGGGCCGAATTTTTTGCAAAAGGCCGTGAATTGCCGTGAATTCAGAGCGCTATGGCCGTATGATATACCGACTTTTTTCGGCCTGCAATTAAAGATTATGAACTGAACGATATGCAGCTTTAACAAGACGGTGCCACGAGCCACAGAACACGCCCGGTTTGGGCTTAATTGCATGGAGAGTTTCCAGAAAGCGTAATTTCACACATTTTGGCGACGTCAATTGGCTACCAAGGTCATGCGATTTGATGTGGTTAGATTTTTTTGTGGGGCCACGTCAAAGACCGTCTTTACGCGGATAATCCCCAAATATTGGAGCATTTAAAAATCAATATTCGTCAAGTTATTGCCCAGATACCGCCCGAAATGTGCAAAAAAAAGTGGTCGAAAACTATCTTAAAAGGATTCAGTGTTGCAACCAATCCAAAGGCGGTCATTTAAATGATTTTGAATTTCGTACATAATGGCAAAGTCTAAGCATTATAATGAAATAAAAGTTTCATTGAAATCATAGCTTTATGTGTGTTTTATTTGACTTTACTTGGGGAAGAGAAAAGTGGATAAACCTTTATAATATAAAAAAGATTGTAATAAACTAATAGCATTTCAGCTTCCAATTCCAGAAAGAAAATCATATAAGTTTGCATGATTTTGTAACAAATCTAATGGCGATTTAGTAGACGACTTTACGAAAAAAACAGCAGCAGGCAAAAGGAGATGTTGTAACACCATCGACAACGGTGGTGATATCGGTCTATTTAACATAGTAGTCAACAACCATACGCATGTATATGTATAATACATATGAATGTGTGTGTGTGTGTGTGTGTGTATGTACGTGTACATTTCAATCATTTATATATACACACATATGTCAGACATAACAAAAAAAAAAAAAAAAAAAAAATTACTTTTATTACTTACGATTTCCTTTGCATGTGAAATGTTTGAAATTAGTTTTCCCATTTAATGTTTTATTCATTATTATACAAAACGCTCTGGCGAACAGCAAAAAAAAAAAAAAAAAATGGCAAAACAAACGAGTGATTAATGGAGAAAATGGAAAAAAGCATCTTACTCTAACAGCAACAACAACAACGACAACACCAACAACTATTTTACATGCGAAATATAAATATTTTTTATTTTGCCGTTGTTACTTTTTGTTTCATTGTTATAAACATTTAAAAACGCGAATGGCACAACTGATGTACGTTCATTGTATGTACGTACGTATTGTACAATTCATAGAAAATTTGCATCTTTCAAATCTTGCAATCGCAAACGTCTAAATTGTCTGGATAATAATAAATGATGGAATTAATATCTCATTGGATGACGACGGTCTTGGAGCCGGACAGCTCTCTGGCTTTTCATCAGAGGTGAATGAAATGTGTACAAAATTTATGATACGCAGGAAATCATTAATAGAGTTCAGTTTTTTTTCTTCTTAGGAATTACGATCAAGAGACTAAATGTTGCCGCGCGAATTCTTTTGTATTTCTTAATCTTCCAAAAATGAATGTGAATTTTTTTCAATCAAA
>JAHXMU010025194.1:0-16686 GCA_019455685.1 Philornis downsi
GTATAACCCATAAAGATATGTCCTTTTCCTAATAAGTCAAATTGAGTGCAAACGTGCGGCATAAATATGTTTATCTATTTATTTTGTTTTTGTGTCTTTTTTTTTGTGGTGACATCAAACATATTGAATGGATTTTTGATTGGAAACTTTTCTCGTTAACACTGTTTTTATAGATAAACTTATGTGTTACATATTTTTATATGCGGCCAATCAACTGGTTTTATAAAAACGTGCTACATATTGATTTCCCTCATAAAAATGATAGACAAATTTCGAATAACTGTCTGTCCTTTCGATGCGGTTTGAAACATTAATAAATATGACAATTCTACAAAGTGCATGGAAATGTTCTTCAATTGCTATTGTTAACATTAACGAATTGCTCTCTGCTTTATTGCATTTATTTCACATTTTGATTTAATTAATTCCATTACTTTCCAGTTTCTCCGTCTCACTGATTACAACTAACCAAAAGAGAAAGCAAACAAACGACTACTAATGCATGCATACGTGTGTACTCGCATGTACGAGTACATACATATGTATGCGTCAACTAACATCTTCATCTAAAGTAAATTGAGGAAATTATGAAGTAAAAACTTGAACGAAAATCACTCCCGGCCACATTCTCCCACAGTCATGTACAAACTCACATAAATCTCGACTCGGTTCGAGTATATGAAAAATACATATCCCAGCATACATGCATACATACATACGTACATACATACATACATACATGGTACATACACAGCGAAGGTCAGATACTAGCAACCACTACATAAATAAATACGGACGTACAGACAGGCGAAATATAGTACGGTGATATGAAGGGAAAAATCATGTACAGCGGGAAAATAAAATCTATGCCATAATTCTCTTATATCGTTAAAATAGTGAATGGCAAATAAAAGTTAAAGTTGCAAAAGTGAAACAGAAACTGTAACGGTTGTTTTCCGTTTAGTTTTTATTTGTCTTTACTTTGGTTACGACCAAATTGATGGAAAATTTACATTATTAAGAAACCGGTTATGGAGTTATTGAGATAAAATGCAGGAGATCAGGATATTGATCAATACTCTAATGGTTACCTAGAATAAAGTATTTCTTTCTTTTTTTTTTTTTTTTTTTGAGTCGGCAGAAATTGACCCATTCTTGCCCCACCGGTAATTTCACATACCAGTATTAACCACGCATAAAACATATCACATATAAAAATTTGAAATGTTCTACAGTTTGCCTTTTAAATGAATATCTTTTAAGAAAACACTTTGTAGCACATTTTTTCTTTGTTATCTTTTCGCCTTTGGCAAACGTTTTCGCTAAGCTTCAAAGATAGATGTACTCATATTTTAAAGTAATTACAAAAATTATATAGAAAATGCGATTCCCTTAAACACTACGATTTCTAAGTAAAGATTTTGATTACTTTTATTTGAAGAACAATTTTTCTTTATTATCTTTGGCAAAAATTTTCACTAAGCTCCAAAAATAGACATAATTTAAAGTAAATACCAAATTTATATATAGAAAATGGCTTAAAGACTACGGTTTCTAAATAAACATTTTGATTACTTTTATTAAGCACAAAAAACAATCGTTTTTAGTTTGACTAAACGTTCAAAATACTATTACAGTCTAACCTCGATATAACGAATCTCAAGGGGATTAGAAAAAAAAAACGTTATATCGAATAATTCGTTACAATGAGGTTCGTTATATCGAGGTGAAGTTGCACTTATATTCGTTATAACGAGGTAATAGAGCCGTTACTCTAATGCATGCTGCTTGGCGACTACGAATGTTGATTTTCTGGAGACGTAGTCGTTGCAAACACTATAATTTTGTGTGTATCTGTTTCATATTTGGATTAATTGATGGAAAACGTTATGTAAAGGTTGCCAAAATTCATTAAATAGAGGTGAATAATTTTTTCTTTCGATAGCTTGCAATGAATGAAAAAACGTTATAACGAGGTTTTTGGGAAATGTATTCGTAATAGAGAGGTTTATTTTGTATTAGATTTTACGGAGCGTTATAGGGGATTTAAAAAAATCGTTAAATCGAGGAAATCGTTATATTGAGGGTCGTTATATCGAGGCTAGACTGTAGTTATCCATGTCGCAAATTCGGTAAGATTTCATAAAATATCTAAACAAAATTTAATTTTTTTTCAATATCAACCTAACATATAAAATTGGGAACTCCCTATATATCACATACCAATCAATAACATTGGTATGTACGAGTATTAGTGAATATTTTCTTACAAGATTTCAGTGTTGCAGTGCATTTCGTTTGTGACATGTCTTAGTTGTTTAAAGGTAAAACTGCCATCAAAAAAGCACTTAAAACTTGACGTAGTAATTGCAAATTTGAAAGAAAGAAAATGATGCAAAATCGTCAAATCCTAATGTGGTAAATATTCCACCTGATCCAGACAGTGTTTCTGATGAAGAACATACGAGTATAGATGACAACATTATGGATGAAATATGGAGTGGTGGCACTCCCCTGGAGAGACAATGCACTAGTCACAGTACTCACAAATCATGGCTACATGGATCCAAAATCTAACACCAAACGTTATGATCACGCAACTAAAACTCATATTAACGTAGAAGTTTATAATGCTATCGGGCAGTATAATAAGTAATGGGTTGTTCGGAAAGTTAGTTCGGTTAATTCCTTAGTTCACCATACGTCACTACTCATGACGTAGAGTTCCTTCAAACACTTTAAACAAAACTTCCTCCCACCCCTTCTCTAAACTGTTTACTATTGTTTACTCGTTCTAGTCGTGAGTGGTTATAGCGCTTAAAAAAAAGTTTTAAAAAGTGGAAAAATGGTCGCAAAGAGCATTTTATGCATATTATGCTGTACTATTTCCGAAAAGTAAAAAACGGCTGCTAAAGCCAACCGAAAAATAAAGTCTACCTATATGCAAGAAGAAACGCACCAAATAAAAGAACTTGCCAGAAATAGTTTAAAAAATTTTCTACAGACTACTTCTCCGTAACGGACGCTTCCAGATCAGGACGAGAAAGTGAGAGATTTAATCATTGTTAATCCCCGTGCAGCAGTTAGGCAAATAGCTGAATTAATCAAAAAATATGAGTCTCAACCGTTCACGTGGTCATAAAAGAGGTCGGATTTGTGAGCAACCTCGATGTGTGAGTAAATGTATGGAAACTGCATGTGCTGGTATCAACAAAAGAACCCATTATCGGAACTACTCTTTCGTGTAGTTTTTGTAAATGAACTGTTGATCTGTAGAAAAGATCCCTCAAGTGCTAAGTCCGGTGCTAAGTCAGAGTCCGTTACAATTTCCAAACCTGGACAAACAACTTCACTGTATTTGACGACGATCCGGAAACCCAAGACGTTGTGCAGTTTGGCACACTCATACACCATATGAATGCCAAGTACGCTGTGTACGCTTGCATGTTTTGCGAAATATTCAAAGCATTTAAATTAAAATGTAAATAAAACTAAGAATGGCATTAATTAATACAGGGTGGCCCAGAATGAACGAAGTGGTGTGAATTCCTTATAACTTTTTTATTATAATTTTTTTTTCTTTTCTTTTTAGTATTTTGTAAAGAAGACTTGGAGAATTTATAATGGAGCAATACACAACTGAACAACGTGCCCAAATCGTTGAAATTTACTTTGTAAATGAACGGTCCATTGTGTTGACTCAGCGTGCATACCGTCGTCAATTTAATGTGCGGGTTGCACCCTCTCAGTCAACAATAAACCGTCTTGTTCCTTTGGGGTTATTTAAAAGGGAAAGTTTATGTTAATAAGCCCAGGACTATTGACGAATTAAAATCCAATATTCGAGACGAAATTAACAACATAACACCAGAAATTTTGCGAAAGCTCATGGAAAATGTGTTGGAAAGAGCACATTTATGCGAAGCAGAAAATGGCCACACTTGCGGGATATCACTTTTAATAACTAATCTTAAAATATTCCCCATAAATTTACTGTATTTAAAAAAAAAAATTAAAAAAATATGTCTTAAATAAAAAGTTATAAGCAATTCACACCACTTCGGTCATTTTGGCCACCCTGTATATTTATGTACCCAAACATATACATTCTATGTATTCATTTTTTTTATTTATTTATTAATTTTTTAACAAATATTTTTAAGAAAATTTGTATTTTCACAATTAGTAAACTTTTTTATATTATTGCAGTAATGCTAAACATATTTTCCCACTGGTATGTAAACTTATTACCTAAGATCTCAGTAACCAATCGTTCCATTTTTTTTAACTTGAAATATATCTTAATTATAGCACAAAGCTAACTCATTCAAAGTTTCACTGAAATTGGTCAACGAATTCGGATACCGGACAAAAATGGGTTAAACAAAATCTACTGCATCAATTCCGCGTCATAATGATGTTAAGTTGTAGTATTTTCGAAGCCGTTGCTGCAATTAATGTAACGCTATTTTTATAGATTGCTGTATATATAGGTATAGGTATAAGTGTGTCCGTAGAATGATAAAATCTTTAAAAAGTAATAAACTAAAGAGTAGATGGGGCAACCATATGAAACTGTACATGAAGGGCTACAACTCCAAAATTAGTATTTCTTCTTCCCAGAATCTATTTTACCCTAAACTTCTATGTACACGGATAGACAATTCAATCGTCGATAATCAGTTTATACTCATTGCCTTATTTGGTATTCTTCCAAAACTTAACAGTTCTCTCTTTTCTATTCAATTCTAAACGGTATCACATTTCCCTAAAAATCTCATGTACGGGAATAGAAACCAAGGCAATGTAAGACTTTGATCGCACCTTTGCATTCTTTTCTATTACGTACGTCGAGCAGTAATGGAGTCATTCAACATATTACTATATTATTGAATATAAGTGCAATATAAAATAGCGTAATAATATTCAAACGCTAGTTGCCAATATATCGAAGAAATAATATTGCATTGTCTTCACATAAAAAACTAATAAATTTTCTCTACCTTAGGGTAGAGTTGTTACAGCAACAAAAGCTGGCATTAAAAGTAAAGTTAATAAGAAAAATTTCTAAATCAAAAATGAAATTTATGGAAAACTTTCATAATTTTTATTGTAATAGATATCCCTTCACCCAAAATCTTCAATGAAAAAGTTAAAATTGACGATAAAGCTTTTGTTTGTCGGCAAATATATTGATTTTCGGCTAATATTGTTATTAAAATTATTCGCAAGGAGCAGATAAAAGAGGTCAAAGGCTAACCAACAAAGAAAAAATTGATGATGCCGCCCATGATCAACGAAAAACTGCACAATGATGTCCTAAATTAGTAAAATAACAAGAAATAACATGGAACTAAAGAAAAAATAAAGTTTAGAAATGAAAAACTAAACGTTATCATCGAAAATATAAGAGTGAAATGAAATCGTAGAGGTATTTGGTATGTTGATCACAATTAAAGAACTAGAATTTAGTACATGCATAATCTTTGTAATTTGTAAAATTAATTCAATACGTTATTATAACTTAAAATCAACAAACATTTATAGCATCGACATCTTGTAATTCATCAACATCATCATGAACACATTCTTTGAAAACTCTGCAATATTCAACATTTCGCTTACAATTGACATTAAAAAGTTACCTCTTCAAATGTCTGCTATTGAAATGACTGGTGAGTGTTCAATATTATTACACTGAACAATTTCCTCTT
Source organism: Philornis downsi (assembly GCA_019455685.1). Lineage (NCBI taxonomy): Eukaryota > Metazoa > Arthropoda > Insecta > Diptera > Muscidae > Philornis > Philornis downsi. The sequence continues at coordinate 5,715 of JAHXMU010025194.1, forward strand.
AAAATTCAAAATCTGTAACATTTCGAAGAAGAAATGTTGAAAATTCTGCTATAGACAAAACTGCGTAAATGAAAATGTTGATGAAAGATTATAATCTATTTTGCCGGATAACCCAAATCAATCTTGAATTAATTAATTCAAAGAATTAGTGTTTTTATAAAATCTAAATTGAGGATTTTTCTTCACTTCATGAATGTCTGTCTATTTTTTTTTTTGGTTTTTTTTTTATTAAATAAATTGCATTTTTATGTTATGCATCTAAATTTCTAGCATTTTCCTAACATCAACTAGACAATGTGATTTTGAAGGGATCCCATTAAATTTCATTATCTTAGGTCAAAAGGGACATCGGTACGAAAGGGTTTTGGGACTTGGATTATCGTCAATATACCTGGAGAATCCTCAGAAATACTCAGTAATAAGCCTCCCTTGGTATTAGGTGGTTGTACGTTAACTATAATGGGGTTAAATGTTAGATTCAACTACTTTCAATAGTTTACTTTTCATCACTTTTGGGAGTCTTAAATTTTTTCATGTAATGGGAATTAGTGATTTGGATAAGACACGAACCCCGCACCCGACTGCAGTTAGTATTTATAAGCTTGTCCTAGTCGTACCACAAATTACGAAGAATTACCAGATTCTCCTTCCGCAATCCAATTGTGAATTGATTCATTACAGCAGGCACCTTGAATTTGGGCATAAGCGGGGAACAATTTGGCCATACATTGACTGCACTCGCCTCTAGGAATTTTTACATTTCCAGAATTTTTCCAAAAAATGTTACCATTTTTTGTCAATTAAAAGCAGAATATGTCCGCATACATACTGGAGAGGATAATATGAATTCATACATTTTTCTAAAGGACCGCTTTAATTGTAGGCGAGATTAATATATTACTAACTAACTGCAACTGAGTTGCTGTATAACAAACTAACTAAATAAGCCCTTCAATGTCATGCAAAAATATTGCATTTCGTTTTACTATACCTAATATGATATTGAAAAATTTCCGTTTTCGTAGGAAATACGAGTAATGTCGGCCTGACTTGCCTGGTTGTAATTCGATACGTTGTCCTCTATTCTAGGGACCGCAGGTGTAATAAGTGGGCGAAGTTGGTTCCCTATAAAACTATCCTTCCTATACACAAACTGAACTCACTTTTTGAACTAAAAATAAAATACGGTGGTAGTTGATATGCATCGGGAAGAGCTATGTGGGCGTGATCGTCAAAATATTTGGAGAAATTAATTTACATTGGAAAAAAAACTTCAAAGTACATAGTCCTGCCATATGTTCTGTTACAAATATAAAACACGATAAAAAAAAACAATCCTCATATTGTATTCAAAATTATTTCATTTATTAGAAGACAATATTGGTTATTAAAAAAAATTGTATTCACTCGAAATGGACGCCTTTTGCTTTAACACAAGCTTTTAAACGGTGTGGCCATTGGGCTATAGCCGCACGTACGATTTCCATGGAGATCGAGGAAGCTGCTCTGGTTAATGCTGTTTTAAGGCTTCCCAAATTTCTGTGGGGAGTCTTGCAAGCCATATTCTCCAATTCTGGCCACAAAGCATAATCCAGTGGATTGAGATCTGGACTCCCTGATGGTCAATCTTCTGCTGCTATAAAGCCAGGAATATTGACTCTGAGCCACTCATGCGTCGTTTTAGCTTTGTATGCAGGAGCAGAGTCCTGTTGGAAAATCCATCTACGTCCATTGAAAAGGGACCCTTCACAACACCCTCTAACACATCTTTTTGGTAAACCTTTGCACCAGTTTTTACGCCCTTTTTCACAGAAATGGAGGGATGTGACACCATGGTGGGAGACCTCCCACCAAACCATTACGGAAGAGGGATGATGGTCACGTTGAACCCTTGGAACAACTTTTTTCGCTTCCTTAGATGAAGTGGCATAAATCTTGTCATTTTGTTTGTTGAAAACTTCTTCCACGGTAAAATGTTCTCATCCGTAAACAGAATGTTTTCATGGTCATTGTCCGCGTGCCACTGCAAAAGTCGCTTGCATCTTTCCAGCCTAATTTTTTTTAGCTGAGGAGTTAGAAGATGCCCCGTGGACCGACGATAGGCTTTTTCTGGTTGATATATCCAATTCCTTGGACATGATTTTCTGCTTTCTAAGGGGATTTCTCTGAATTCTTTCACGCACTGCCTTTACTACCGCACTCGTACGCACAACGCGCGGGCGACCACTTCTTGGCCTGTCTTCTACTCCAGACAATTCGCCGAAGCGAGCAATAGCACGATAAACGAACATTCTTGATATTCCGAGTGGTTTTAGCAACTCGAAAATTTGGCCAGCACTCTTTCCGCACTTATGCAACGCTACTACGTCGACTCGATTCTCTTTAACGCCCCACTCCATGTTAATAGATTGCAAACTGAAACCAAACTGACTAGTATTCTTCACTAATCAGTGCACGTGTTCTGAAAAAAAAGTTAGCGGTTCTATTCCCGCAAGAAGTTTTGAACGATAAGCGCTGGAAATTGTGTAACAGAACATATGGCAGGACTACATGTCATAAACGAAAAGCAACCAATTCCGACATGCCCACTCATTTAGCAATGAGCCATCGTACATCGTCCGTGACAACAAGGCGCGCAGTTGCTACAAGTGGGAAAAATTGGGTTTGTAGAAACGAACTTGTTCATACAAGGAATAAATAAACCGTTTCTAAAACGGACCTTTTATGGATCTTTTTCAATGTGTTTGTCATTTATTCCTTCATTCTATTTTATACATCTAATACGCATTTCAAAGCGACATCTTCAGTTGTAGATGTGATCACACAAAAGGACTAAAAACATATTTCACTTGAGAAAAGGAACGAAGCTCGTATATTATTCATCAGAGCCACACGCTAATCATTATCGCAGGGGGATGCTATGAATCAATCTTATCAACCTTGCACCGCTGTGTTGCCAATAAGTAGTGAAATAGTGTGGAATCATTGGCCAAGTTACCCCCTCATTAACACTAGCCATATTTACACTAAAAGTTTACTCCAAAGCGTAATCGGTTTAACCGGTTTCAGACAAAATTTGTAACCCTGTAATACCGAACCAGCCAGAGTCAATGTTCAGTGTACGCACATACGTGCACACACCGCTTACCAAATATGGAGGTGAGTGGTAATAAAAATACCAACAATAACAACGACAATCTTGTATTCCAGGACAACTTGGTGATAGTGCAGCCGAGTGGGTTGCCAGCGAGAGGAACATAGAGACAGCCACTACTGCCGCTGCCATGTCACAGCATCAGTTCGTACCCATCCATATGCGGTGGACCGTTCCGGTGTTATAACGAAAATATGAATAAGTACCGTGAATATATGAATATGCCAGTGTGTGAGTGTGTGTGTGCGTGTGTGTTTGTGTTATGACTGAAGCGATAACAGAACATAAATTATAAATGCTTGTAACATTTATGCGTTTTATGAATGAATAAAAGCGGGCACGAGCACGGAAACACCGAGCGGCACTCACATTCAACTCAGCCAAGCAAAAATCGAGGGAAGTTCCCCCACAAATACTTGCGTATTTACAAAAGCCAATGCCAAAATGTAAACGACTGTACAGTGTGTCTATCAATGTATGCGTATGGGTGCATGATAGCGTCTTCAACACACTACACACGCACACCCACTCATACACTTGAGTTGTTAAAATGTTTTCATTTTTGCAGTAAATCTTAAATTTTTTACAATTACACGTTAACAAACAATACGTTTCTTCCTCGTTCTTTTCCCTTTATTTCTATTTTAACGGCGGCAGCAACGAAAATGTGCTACGTAATAGCGTAATGCCACGTCCACGGTTAGAGGGGAGCGCGGTGGCAAAGTGTTTAGGGTCCAGGGGCGACTCCGGTTACATTCGTGTGGAAAACAATGAAGCATTTTTACATATTACACACCGACCGTTGAGTAATGAAATGCACGAGAATATGTAAAACATGCAGGACGATGACGCTGACACGGCAGAGGATGTAGCAAGGACGAAAACAAAGTGATGGGAACCCCAAGTACACAAGAATCTTAAAAAAATATAAAGAATCGTTATGATGACACAACCTGCTGAGCTACTACAAAAAAAAAGAAAAAGGAAGAAGAAAAAGGTGCTGAATGGCGGTGAGTTTTGTATGTTTTCACTTCTTTTCCACACTTAACACACAGAGACCACGACGAGATACACAGAATTCACCTGAATGGGGCAGTCTTGGATATTTTTGTGGCAAATAATTGGGGGACTTTTTAAGTGTTTCATGCGCACAGAGTGATTGTCGAAAAAATCTTTTCTCTTTCGTACAAAGCAAATCATATTGAAATTGAGATTGCTGCTTTTGTGACGGATGAACATTCAAAGTGTTAAAACCCGACGAATAATCCCCAGGAGATTGTATTACAGTCTGGGATAAAGTGGAATGTCCTGTGAATCGGCGCTGCTCGTAACAAATCTTCTAAAGAACTGTTTGAAACAGACATCTGAACGCAGGCAAAACTCGTAGTATAAATGAATAAATTGTGGCTTAAAGACAACATCCTTAGGTACCATTGGGTAGCAAGGATCTGAAATAAAGAAATGTTATTTTTGAAAGCCACCAACAAGCAAATGTATCGTCACAAACATATTTAGCAAGTAAGGCACAATACAATAGAAAGATGTATTTCTTTGGTACATGTCTCCAGTAAATAACTTTAATTCATTATCATAACAAAGAATGTAGTATGAAGTACGATGGAAACTAATAGAAAAATGTAAAATAAACTATATGAATGTAACAAAGTTAATGTGTACAACGACTAAATAAATAATATTATATAAACAATAAATATAACAATTAAGTTAACATATTGTATACTCGTCCTTTAGAGCAATACCTATTAGCTTACACACAACTGTAGTAAAATAACCAATAAAAACGTTTGAAGCCTGCATGGAGTAGAAGAAAATAAAATTTTCGTCTGATCTACTTTTAAATCACCCTCCCAACCGACCTTCATTCTCCTCCATTCGCTTTTTTTAAATGAAACCCATCTTTTCTTAGTGTTGACGAGCAATGCTCGGAGACTGACAATATTTGACACATTTTCCACTCCACGTCTTAACAATATTTGAAGGATTAAATAAACACTTTTAGACTGGTGGAGGTTCGATCCTCGATGCAACCCTCAGCGCCAATCGTCTTCACATACCCAACGAACATTTCGAATGGTCGAGCAATTGACAAGTCCAGAAAAGCTTCTCAAACTCATGTGCAGAGTCGTCGCTAAGTAGTAGGCCCTCTTTTTAATAATCCTCAAAATATGATTAAGAGTGTGGAGCATTGAAGTAAATATCTGTCAATACAAGGTCATCCATTTTGTTGGTTAAAAACCGCCGGTCTGGCAAGGCTGTTATTTATTTAGTGAAAGGTTGGTTTGCTATTTACGAATATGGATCGTTTAACAATCGATAAACGTGCAAAAATAGTTAAAACTTACTATGAAAAGGGGGAATTCAAACATGAGCACTTTTCGTGCATTATGGGGTGATTATTGTCATTATAATCTACCTACTGTGCAATGAATTGGCAAGATTATAAAGAAATTTTTAGAGACTGGAAGTGTTACAGATGTGATCAGGCCTGTGCATCATCGCAATGAACGCACTGGCAAAACTATCGCTTCTGCTGGTGAAAGTGTGGCAGATTATACGAATTTCAATTCAGAGTGCTATGGCCGTTTGATAACCCACTTCTTTTGCCTGCAATTGAAGATTGTGAGCTGGATGAGATGTGGTGTGAACAAAGTGGTTCCACGAGCCATATAACACGATCGATTTTGGCTTTATTGCATGAGAAGTTTTTATTTTCAATAGACGCCGTTTCACTTTTTTTGTGGCGCTATGACAAAGACCGCGTTTACGCGGATAATCCCCAAACGTTGGAGCATTTTAAACCCAACATTCGTTAAGTTTTCGCTGAAATACCGCCCGAAATGTGCGAAAAAGTGGTCGAAAACTACCTCAAAGGAATCCACTACTGCAATTAATTAAGTAGCAGTCATTTAAATTTTATTTCACACATAATGACAAGGTTCAAGCATTATAATGAAATACAAGTTTCATCGAAATCATAGCTTTATGTGTGTTTTATTTAACTTTACTTTTGAAATCGAAAACTGGATAACCCGGTACTTCCATAGTTGATCTAAAGGACCAAAGTTTATGGAGTGCACAAAGCTAGAGAACATTTTTCACATTCTGCAATTGCCCTGCAATATTTTACTAATGTTAGCAGTAGGTGTTTTATCATATTGGCGGTGTAAAAATGGTTTAATTAATTTGTTTATTTAATATTTTCTGACTCATACAGTCATAGCGGTAGCGGTTAGTTACCAGTTTACATATAATGTTACAAATATTTTCATACTTTATTGAAATGATATCATAATGATATCGTCAATGATATCAAGATTTCAAAACATTATAGCAATATTTTCTATTACAAGAAATCTATTTAGTAAGTAAGCACTATTAATAATTTTAATTTAAAAAGAATTATTATCTATTTACTTTGCTTAGTAAAGAAAAAATAAATTCACAAATTATTGTGCTTCGGTTTCATATGCAAAACTGTGCTATAGTTAATTTTCGACTTTTCATGTGAAAAATTTGCCATTTATATGGACTAATTTTAATATTCAAATTGATTAAAAATTCGTTAATTTTTATTCATTTCTCATTTATCTCGAGCAATAACTATTTGGGCCAAAATTTTGGCCGAGGTGATTTTTTCAATAGGGTTTCCACTATTACTAAAACAGAGAATTATTTTTTTCATATCACTGATTATTCAGTTTTACTACTGATGATTCCTGCTTAATTTTCTTAATAACATCGCTGAAACATTGCATTACAAAACACGGAATTACTATAATAAAATTGCTCGAAAAATATTTTGATAAGAACTGCCACTGTCCATGTGCCTAACGCGCAATACTGATACTCAGCAATTGGCCCCGTGCCCGACTACAGCGACCGAAAAACAATTTTTGTAGTTTCTACCAAATTTCTGCCATGATCTATTATATATTAGATGCGCAACTAATTCCCGATATTTGCCAATAGATGGCGCTCAACCACAATCTAAACGTCGTAAGTCAAGCTTAGGCACATCGTTAACATACAGCCTCGACACAATCGTGATTTTCTTTTGACGTCATATGTTTTCGGTTTTGTGAATATGTATGATTTTGTGCCAAATAATGGTCACATGCGAGAAGTATTGATTTTCTCCTTTGAATCGAAGAAACCGGCGGCTGAAGCTCATCGACAGCTTGTAAACCTTTACGGAGATGCTGCTTTAAGTGAAACAACGTATCGAGATTGGTTCCATCGCTTCAAACACGGTGATTTTGATGTTGACAACCGTTCGCGTGAAGGAAGACGAAAAACCTTCGAAGACACTGAATTGGCGGCATTGATTGATGGGGATTCGTGTCAAACGCAGGTAGAGCTTGCTTCAGTATTAGGTGTTATCCGACAAGCCATTTCCAAGCGATTGCATGCGCTGGGAATGCTTCAAGAGCAAGGAATTTGGGTTCCTTATGAAGCCAATGGACGTTGAGCGTCGGTTTTTCGCCTGTGAACAATTACTTCAGCGACAAAAAAGCAAAGGGTTCCTTCATCGTATTGTAACGGGTGATGAAAAATGGATTCATTATAACAATCCAAGGAAACGAAAATCATAGGGGCTGCTCGAGCATGCTTCTATGTCGTCGCCTCGGCCGAATATTCACGCTGTGATAACCTTCGCTCTGTATTTGGTGGGACCATGTCGATGTTATTTATTATGAGCTGTTGAAACCAAGCGAAACCATCTCTGGGGATCGGTATCGACTTCAATTAACGTGATTGAGTCGAGTGCTGCGCAAGAAACTCCCACAAAAAGTGATTCTTCAGCAATGCAATGCTCGGCCAAGCCCGTTAAAACCTATTTGGAAACGCTGGTATGGGAAGTCTTATCCCATCCGGCATATTCCTCAGATATTGCGCCATCCGATTACTAATTGTTCCGTTCGATGGCACACGGTCTGGCAGACCAGCAGTTCCACTCATATGACAAATGGTTAGTTCATGGATAGTTTTACCGTAATGGAATTCGAGCTTTGCCGGAAAGATGGGCATCATTTGTAAACTTGTTTCCATAATGCAGTTGCATTGTTATAAAATGCAAAATATTGCCAAAAAAATGGCAATATTTTTCGTTGTACGTTGTCTTAATTCCCAAAAATTATTACAACAAATTCAATGTCATGTTTTGTTCAAAATGACAGTTTTTGACTGACACCTTCTGATTCATATGCATCGGATCTATATATCCCACTTTTTTTCTAAAGTAGTTACTAAGTAAGAGAATGATATGTAATGATTCCTATTCATAAAGCATAAACATTGTTTAATGTATAGAAATTATCATCAACCACGTCATCAAATTGATCGGATTTTTCGCAATTCAGGGGATTAACTGAAACAGTTCAGCGCCAAACAAATTTTGAGCACTCTTGATCAAACTTACCCTTATTCTTCCACAATTGTTTCACAAACAATTAACGTGTACTTACCTGAAAGTTGAAAAGAAATACATATTTAATAAGAAATAACACCTAAAAATTTACATTATAACATTAATTTATAGTTAATAAATTTAAAATTAACTATAAAATTCTTCTTCTTTTAATTTTTTTGAATAAAAAACAAGTTCATTAAGAACTAATTTAGTTAATTTTTTCACAAAAGTATTTTTAGCCACAAAAAATGTTTTAAAATTCTTATTATTATTATATTTTTCTCGCAGAAAATTACTTTTGCTTTTGTTAACAGCTTTTCCGTACGTAAAGAATTTTGCAAAAAAAATCAAATGTTATTTTCGGTACCGTCTGGGGAATGTCGAGTGGAACTGTAGTGATACCTGAAATCACTGCTATATATTGAAAGCGACTAATGCGAGTGATAAAAACCCTGTACAATCAGTTTACCATCTAACATCAGTTACACATATAGTGGCAATAAGAAAAGAAAAGTAAAGAAATGGAACCACCTGAACGTTGATGACTCCTGCAAACGATAGAAAGACCTTAATATAAGGATATACTCGTATTCATTTGGCTCAAAACATATTGTTTTTCTGCTCCTTTCATTTTTATGAAAATAAAGAAGCTTATTAAGAACAATTTTATTTTTCTCGCATTAAATTACTTTTACTTTTTTTAAGAGATTTTCTGTCGTCTTTTACAAATTGTTGTACCTAAAGAATTTCGCAAAAAAAATCAAATGTTATTATTTTCGGTACTCATCAAGGAAACGCTGAGTGGAACTGTAATGATACTTGGAATCATTGTTATATATTGAATGCCACGACAAGCGACTAATGTGACAAAAAACCTTGTACAATCAACTTACCATCTAACATCAGTTACATATGTACATGTATATAGATGACTGCTACAAACGATAGAAAGACCTTAATATAAGGATGTATAGGTACAACTAGAATGCCTGGAATTCTTACCGTTAAACACAACCGCCCGTCATCTAAGGTTGCGGTTTAAATGGTTTCATAAAAAAAGACACCTTTGGACATCATCGAAACTTACGCCATCGTTAACAGAAAATATGAAGCCACGAATTGAATAAATATTACACCGACAATTGCGAGATCAAGCATACCAAAATTCAAAGATTGCGTTTAATCGGTTCAAAAAGGAAAAGTTATTTTGACGATTTATAAAAGAAATCAGAGGGTCGAGGCAGTTGTTTTTTGGAATAATGAGTTACATTTTTATCTCGGCAGATGAAAATGCACGCAATACAACCGCAAAGTGATAATTTGTCATATATTTTTGTCAGAAAAAATATGCACGTGGAGATATTTTTGGCATTTTAGCTCTTAAATGCACGAAGAATTTCTAATTTAAGTTTGAAGGACACTTTAGAATTACGAAATAAAATTGATTTAGTACAAGAAAGTTAGTCAACCCACATATCAAAATTTCACAGATAAAAATATGTTTGTAATGCAGCAGTTAAGGGAAATTATATCAGATTCACAAATTACTTTTTGAAAGTTATGACAGACTTATTTTTAGGTTAATCGATTTATAGAGAGATATGTCGGAAAGGAAACGGGTAGCTTAACCCATTATAATCTTTAATGAAGGTTCCGAAATTTGTGACAAATAAAATAAGTTCATTTGCTGATGTGCACCCGAAAGGGGTTCAGTAAAATACATCATCGGTACTTGTTGCGTCAATCAATACAAAATATTACAATTGCATGCATTTTAACGGACTCTTAAATCGTCAATTTCAATGTCATGTGTACCGAGTAACATTACTTTCTTTAGTGTTTTTATCAAAAATAGTTTCTTTCTATATAACTAAAGACGATATGCATAAGATTAATTTCCTTTTTTCGATAATTCAGTCGTCAGAAAATTTAAAAGTTTTGTGTTTTTGCGTGAAACTCATCCGTTGCCTTCAAAAATATGTAATATTTTTATATAGTTATCTATATTATGAAAATGAGACTTGGAATATAGTATTTATATATTACAGTCAAACAAAATAGCAATTAGTTTTTGGCATCTAACTGCTATATTTCGGTTATTTCTTCCAATAAGATGAAAACATGATCAGCTTTAGTTTTTTTTTAAATAAGGCAACATTATTTTCGAAAAAGTATTATTAATGTGCTATTATGTACAACTTTATGCCAGAAATACAAAAATATATGAACATATTTTAAATATTCAATGTATTTCTCTAAAATACGCATAATTATTGCAATAAATCCTGTGCAATCTGTTGGTATAGTTTCAAATGTGTCTCATGATAAGCTTCAAAGGGATAATTTGCAATAAAAAGTCAAAATCTTCTTCCTACACTAACAACTAC
>JAHXMU010025196.1:0-10422 GCA_019455685.1 Philornis downsi
TTGGGGACAAGAAGGCAAAATTAAAATGAAATCTAAAGGTAAATGTAGGTAACTGGCTGGAAGGTAACTGATTTCTTTACAATTAGATCCTTTGTTAACATAATATTTGTACAGTGGATTGAATTTTAAGTACTCACAGCTCTCTAAACACTTAAATTGTACTGTTACAGAGTTTTTTTTTTTGGCTGCCGTGTGGAAATTTTTGTAAAAACTTAGTCCTATTTGTATTTATATACGCAGATATGTGAAAATCAATCAACCTCGTGAGCAAATTTAAGGTGCTTTTGAGAATCGCACCGCTTTTTGAGCGGGAGAGGCTCGTTGAAACTTTCGGGTGTATCTATTCCTTTGACCAATTAGATACAGACTTAATTGAGAAAGCTTTCGCAGCTACGATTGTCGTTGTCTTCTCGGAAGTTTTCTATTTGTAGGAGTATAACTACGGCAGCTATCAGTTAGCTAGCTAATCAATCGGTTAGGGGGGTAAGCGTCCTTTCCAATTTTTATAAAAAGAAATATTCTACGTTAAGTGGACTCTGGTTACTAATTCCTTCAATCAAATGCCCCATAGGAACTTAGTAAATAAAAACTGTACTCTACAAAAAATTGGCATTGGCTGTTCGGATTACATTAAAGTAATGTGCTCATAGATGTTATAGGAGTATCGCTTCTAAGCCCACCCTTTCCAATGATTCTGTCGGCGTGTTGTATAGAAACCCACATATAAGAACTTAGCCAAAAGTCTATTTCATTATTATCATCCTTTGGTAGGAAAACCCCGGGAAAAATTTATAGATTCATATTTCCAGAACAATATTTATTCACAATTTAGAACAAATCGAAAAACAATTCATCTGAATATTCTGAGCTTAGTTTCCATAAAAACTAGAAAACTTTGTAATTGGACACTTAGGACATATAAAAATTTTAATATTAAGTAGATTAGTAACTAAGAGTGTCCCAACAAGAACACAAGATTTAAATTGAATTTAATTGAATTGTTTCTCTGGCTGTATGACATGTGGTGCCGTCTTGTTGAAACCACATATCCTCCACATTCATTTCTTCAATTCTAGGCATGAAAAAACTGGTTATCATTTCACGATATCGAACACCATTGGCTGTTTGCGCTTGACATGCCTCATTTTCATAAATGTCCAGTGAGGAATCCACACCACATAGTGACACGTTGAGGATGCATTTGCTTCTCGTGAATCACTCGAGGATTTTCCTCACCCCAAATGCGACAATTCTGTCTATTGACGAAGCCATCAAGATGGAAATGGGCCTCGTCACTGAAGATGATTTTATCGGTAAAATCAGCATTTTCATGTTGTCTCTCCAATACCCAATTAACGAACTCCCTTCGCTGTCCATGGTCAGCTGTCTTCAGTTCCAGAGTCAGTTGAACTTTGTATGCATGAAGATGCAAATCTTTCGCCAAAATTCGCTCCATAGTGGATTTGGAGACACCAATTTGTTAAGCTTGGTGTCGAAGCTGCGACATTTTCGGTCGATCGACCTGGTCGAAGGCGCGTTGTTGTCTTTACATCATTAATAGACCCAGTTTTGGCAAATTTATCCATTAATCTCTTTACAGTTGACTCTTTTGGAGCATTATTGTGACCCCAAATCGATCACAATTTGCGAACTGTAGCCGCAAAACTTTCACCATTTAACCTACCTACAGCATACAAAAATTTATCGAAATAAATTCCGAGATACTTTACGGTGTCTACTACCTTAACTAATTCATGTGTAGTCTTGGATTTTGTCATAAAAGATTTCCATTCTTTTCTGATGTTGCTGTTGCATTTATTTACAGGACGACGAAATAAAATGGCCTCAGTGTTAATTTTCATGTGCCACTCTTTAGGATACTTCTCCACGGTATCGAATGATAACTGTAGGGAATCAATGATTTTCGCAACTTAGTCACTTGGGCTATATAATATTATATCATCAGCAAAAGGTGTTATATTCTCCAACATATTGAAGAGGTCTAATAAATATATGTTAAAGAGAGTTGGAGCCATCACTGTGCCCTGTTGGAGGCCATTACATATTTTATATTCTTTGCTCTTGGCACCGTTTTCACAAATTATGAAGTATTTCTCATTGATCATATTATGTATTAATATTATTAAATGGTTGGGAAAATTATAATTTATTAATTTGCATATTATTTCTGGAATCCAAACAATGTCGAAAGCTTTTTCCATATCTACAAGGCATGCGCCCGTGCAGTATTTCCTGTTCCAGCTCCAGTTAATATCAGTGATAAACACATTTATTGTGTTGATTTTGAAATGATTATACTTAAAACCGAATTGCCTGTCGTTGATTACATCTTTCTCTGAACAAAATTTTTGAACAGTGTTGTTGATATAAACTTCAAAGACTTTGCTGATGTTTGGCAATAGACTTATTGGCCTCATATTCATGGGGTGCTATGGCCTTTGTCTTTTTTTGGAATGACTACACAAACACACACACACACTACAGTCGGTGATTGGCGTAATTAATTCGCTTGTTCTGGCCACCCAGTACTGATAGCTCATAGAAGTGCTTTTTCCATAATCGCAGCATGCTCTGCATACTCGGGACCAACTTTACCCCTACCAAATTACAGACCCTTATCATAAATTTACTTGCCATATGACTTTATATATCCTCACTCCTTATCTCCCTTCCTCTCTCTCTCTCTCTCTCTCTTTTTCGCTTAAAAGGATGTTTCTGGTCTTTCATTTGCTTTTCATGACAGCAGGCATTTGTAAGCTACTTTTCAAACTTATCAAATGTAATGCAAAATGTCGTGCATCAAGAAGAACTTTTGAATTTATGATAAACATCGAATGTAAATAAATGTTTTTTTTTTGGTGTCCTTAGTGTTAGATGTATGATTTCACCAACATTTACTTTGTTTTCGACATTTCGGGACCAAAAAAATCTACATTTAACAAACGTTTTCATGCTCAATGGCACACAGTTGGCATTGCAATGACACATTTCTAAATAATTAAGTCCTTTGTAAACAATGTATGCTGCAACAACTACAGAATAGAGTAAACTCCACTCTAATGTACTCAGAGTTTATAGGGTGAACGAGAAACTTCAATGGAATTGCATCAACATTTTTTTTTGTATATTTTGCATTTAATGTACTCGATTCAAATTAAATTCCTAATGCTTAAAAGCAAAGAAAACTTTTTATTCACATCACTTCACTTTCCTTTCGTTGTAGCAAACATTCGTATCTATTTTTCATTGCTGCTGTAAATCTCATAAATCATTCGTTTTCACTTAGTTTCACTCAATCAGTCTAATAGAATTGTTTAATAAAAATGTTAATTTCCTACAATTTAGCAAAACAATTAATTTGCAACAATGTCATTGGGGTTTCTCTTTCACAAGATTGATTTCAATTTACACTCACCTTTCGTTTGTTGGGGTTCAACACAGGCAGGCAGCCAGTCAGCCAACCAGCCGTTGTCTTACGACTCATGAGAGGAGGTGCTGAAGCGAAAAAATTGTAACGATGCTTTTGGAGAAAACAACAAAAAAGAGTATACTGAATGTGCCACTGGAATCATTGGGAGGAAGGGAAGGCTACATCAATAGAACAGATGTACAACTATTTCAAGCAGTGGTTCAAAATAAAAAGCATTTTGAAAATGCTTTTGCCATACTTGCATCAGTACAATTGTGTTTTTCAAAGGGTGACGCTGCAAAGCCATTTTCACATAAAAGACAAAGTATTATTCTAAATTTAAATTGACATTAAGGTTCGACGAAGTAGAAGTTGGCTAATTAAAATGAGATTATCGGTTCAAATAATGTGCCTTAATTGTACTGATATCTAATATCATTTAAAAACAAATAAAATGACTTCATAAGAAAAAGGATGTAGATGTGTTTCTTAGCTTTCATGAATTCCATTCCATTTCAGACTTATTACCATCCTACAGCTGAAACGTAGCTTAAAATAAGATCTGAAACATTAACAAAATTTTGATAAAAGAGAAAATGCCCGGGGAATGAAATAACATGAACAGTTTTAAATTCAATCATTGGATAGATATTCACAAGAGAGGCATATCGAAGTTTGCTTACTGAATTTCCATTTGCTTATTAAAGACTTAAACATTATTCGATGATGTTATAATGCCTCATATAACCTCTAAAATAATTCCTTTCATTAACTCTGACATCAAAGTGAAAATCATTAGATAATACGGGGGCGTTCCTAAACACAGCCGACACACAAAAATTAGGAAAAATTTGCTTTATTTATCATTGTAATACACAATCGGTACACTTTTTCCAGCGATATTCAATAGCTTCTATATCCTGTTTGTAGTAAGAACGGTTAAACTCATTAAAACAGCCATCAACCGCAGACTCCGCCTCTTCATGGTTGGCAAATCTTTCACCACGGAATCATTTTTTTCAAGTTTGGAAATAGAAAATGATCCGAGGGAAATAAATCCTGCAAATAACTCGCGAGGTGAAGCAATCCGAACTTTAATTAATTAATTTTTGGCCATTGCAATAGTGAATGTGGGTACTGGAGCATTGCCATGATGAAACAACACTTTCTTTTTCCCCACATTCGGGCTTTTTTCCACAATTTTATCACCTAAACGCTGCAATAAATTAGCCTAATTTGTACAGTTAATGGTATTTTCTTTCCGAAGATAAGCATTATAAATAATCCCATGCGCATCCCGAAAAAACAGACGCCATGACTTCACCTACAAATGAAACCACCTTCGTCTTCTCCGGACACGATTCTTCTATTACAGTCCACTGCTTTGACTGTCCTTTTGTCTCAGGTGTGAAGTGATGGACTCATACCCTATCCATGGTTATAATTTGAAGCAAGAATATGGCTTTATTGCGGAGAAACATCGCCAAACACTCTACTGACTCATCTTTACAGCGCTGTTTTTTCCCCGTTGAAAGCAAGCGAGGCACCCATCTGGCGTACAGCTTTCCCATCTTCAAATCGTCGGTCAATGTATAGCACTTTTTGAAATCTATCTACCTATCATTTCAGCTAGCTCACGCACCTTCAGCCGACGTCCATCCAATACCATTATATGGATTTTCTTAACCGTGTCTAGTGTAGGCACCTCAATTGATCGACCGCTACGATGTTTGTCATGGCAGCTCGTACGGCCTCGTTTAAACTCAGCTACCTTATATTTTACAGTTGCAAACGAAGGAGCAGACTTCCCCAGAGTAGAATTTAGCTTGGTTTTAATATTAATTGGACTGACTGACACCTTTTAAATGGAAATATTAAATTACAATTTTTTCCATATTTACAAATTCACTGAGATCGTTTACTTTTGTTGGCTCAAATACAAATGCTAAACAACGTGGCACCTTGAAACTTAAAACATATATTTTATAAGGTTGCCACTTTTAACTAAAATATTTTTTTTTTCAAACTACTGGCACCTGCTTCCCATCAGGTCGGCTAGTTTTGGGACCGCCCATATGTCTTCAACAAATCATCCGTGACAATGCTATAATCTTGAACAAAACATATTTCCATTAATTAAATTATTTAAAAATGTCGAAAAAAATTTAAATTTAAAACATATCTCTGGAACTGATTTAAATTCTTTATAAAAGCCCCGACTTCGTCATGCAAAAAAGTCAATTAAATTTCAAGAGTAAAGCTGACCGAAACGAACAAACAAAAAACAACAAAGCAAAATTTAAAACAAAACAAAAACCTTAAATTGCAAACAAAAACATTCAATAATTGAATTGAAATTGATTTTTTTTTTTGTGTTGGTTCTTTTGTTTTCTTCATCTTCTGCTTTGCAAAATAAAGACCACAAAAAAATCAAAAAAAAAAAAAAAAAACAAACAAGCAAACATGCTAAGCAAGAGCAAAAACTTTTACTACCGAGTCAAGTACTTTGGTGACAATGTCAAGTCACTCACACTGAATCGCAATCACCGAAAGGATGTTGTAACTCTTTACTAACTGCTCGTGCATAAGCCTTACATTATCCCACTACCCCACCACCGGTATACACTCGTCGTCGCCATCGGTGTCACCGTGCAGTTCTTTTCAATTTCATATAAGTTTGAAATTGAATTTGGTTCAAAATGTTCTACGTTCCTCTATAATATACCTTTGATTAAGAAAGAGCTGAGAGAACAGAAAAATCAAACAAGAAGCAAAAAAATGAAAAATGAAAAAAACGAAACGTAAATCAGGAAAATTGTATAAATTGTTTGTTTGTGTACTCGTACACACGTAGTAGTTTTTTCTTTTCTTTTCTTCTGGGTGTTTGTTTTTGTTGTTGTGCTACAGTTCGTTACGTTTCTTGTGAAATTGTAATTAACAAAAGCAGACAGTTTTGTAAAATTGCGTTTAAACGATGTCTTACTACAATTTGAGACACGTCCAGGCTAACTGATGTAAATGTCTGCAATACAAGCAGAGACAGCTGGACGGATGCACAGTGGTATGAGAGGTTATCTCTTCTAATATGTTTTTCAAAATATTTTTTCTTCTTAAAATTAACTCTAAAATTAAACCAAAGAAACATGAATGTGAGACTATTTTTAACTGAAACTGAGAGCTCTACATATGCATACATGAGGGCAGTCTTAAAACTAGCCAACTTGACGTGTAGATGGCGGCAATAGATTGCAAAAGATTATTTTGGTGAAAAGCGGCAATCTTATAAAACATATGTCTTAAGTTTTAAGGCGCTACGTTATTTAGTATTTATTATTTGAGCCATCAAAAGTGTGCAATCTCAGTGAATTTGTAAACATTGAAAAAATTGGTCACCGTTATGTAATTCAATATTGTCATTTGAAAGGTCTCAGTCCAAACAATATTAAAGTCATACCAGAATCTGCTTTGAGGGAGTCTACTCCTTTGCTTACGAATGTATAATATTGGGTAGCAGATTTTAAGCGAGGCCGTACGAGCTGCAAGACGAACGCGGTAGCCCTCGATTGGTCGACCAATTGAGGTGTCTATGCCGGGCACTTTTGAGAAAATCCATAAAATGGTATTGAATGATCGTCGGCTGAAGGTGCGTGAGCTAGCTGAAATGATAGGTATTTCAAAAAATTGTTATATATCGTGTATTGACCGAAGGTTTGAAGATGAGAAAGCTGTGCGCAAGATGAGTGCCGCGTTTGTTATCAATAAAGCAAAAGCAGCGTTCTGAAGATGTTTCAGTAGAGTGTTTGGCGATTTTTCTTCGCCATAAAGCCGACTTTTTGTGTCGATTTATAACCATGGATGAGACGTGGGTCCTCCACCTCATACCTGAGACAAATGATTAGTCAAAGCAGTGGACTTCAATGGGAGAATCGTGCCCAAAGAAGGCAAATATTATTCCATCTGCAGGCAAGGTAATGGCGTCGGGTTTTTGGCATGCGCATGGAATAATTTAGATTGATATCTTCAGAAAGGAAAAACCATCAATCGGAAAATTTAAGCTAATTACTGCAGCTGGTAGATGATGAAATTATGGGAAAAGGCCACATTTGGCGAAAAAGAACATGTCGGGTCTTGGTGTTTTATATGATGACAAATGACATTTATAGTTTTTTTTTTTTTGTTTTTTTTTTTAATGGGCTCTGTTAAGCCTAATACATATCACTTTGTAGAACAAATATACAGCTTGTATTTGAGAATTACCTAATATAGTGAACACAATTCTCAAATATAATTTTTACATCCGATAGAAATTTTCTTAATTATAGATCAGAAAACTCGGTTCCAATTAGAGATAACTCCATTATAAATGAGGAATCCAGTTTTCATTTGGAATTTTCTTCAATATAAATAGCAAACCTCATATGCATATGGAATTTTTTTAATTTAAATTCGGCTATAATACGAAGTTATACAAATATACTTATACTTGAAAAGTCAATCCGACCACAAGTGCGAGGTGTGCTCAAAAAATAGGGTGAGTTTTAATTTTTCTCAAAAAATATTTATTTATACATCAATCTCTATTTTATCTCCTTCAAAGTAGTCCCCCTCAGATATAATACACTTGTGCCAGCGTTTTTTACAATCCTAGAAGCAGTTCTGATATGCACTTTTTGGTATGTCCTTGAGCTCTCTCAACGATTCGGGTTTTATCTCCTCAATCATCGTAAAACGCCATCCTTTCATGGGTATCTTCAATCTTGGGAACAGGAAAAAGTCGCATGGGGCCAAATCTGGTGAATACGGTGGCTGAGGCATGATAACGGTATTGTTTTTGCCCAAATATTCTCTCACAAGCAAAGATGAGTAGGCAGGTGAATTATTATGATGTAAAAGCCATGAATTTTTTTCCCCCACAATTCCTGGCGTCCTTTTTTGGTATTACTTAACGAAAACGGCGCATAACTTCAAGGTAATACTCCTTATTTACCGTACGATGTTGTGATAAGAACTCCTGATGCATTCCGCCATGGTAATCGAAGAAAACGGTGAGCAAAACCTTGACATTTGATCGAACTTGGCGTGCTTTTTTTGGTCTTGACTCTCCTGGACTCTTCCATTGGGACGATTGGCCTTTGGTTTCGATGTCATAACCATATACCCATGATTCGTTACCAGTTATGACCCGTTTAACCAGATTTGCTTAAACGGATTTGCTTATCGTTAACGTCATTCAGCAATTCCTAAGCGAAGCTCATGCGGCGTTGTTTTTGGTCAAAATTCAGCAATTTTTGAACGAACTTCGCTGCCACACGCTTCATGCCCAAAATTTCTGAAAAGATTGCATGGCATGAGCCAACCGATATGCCGGTATTCTCAGCAACTTCTCTAATTGTGATTCGACGATTCTCCATAACAATTTTCTTCACTTTTTCAACATTTTCATCGGTTGTTGATGTGCTAGGGCGTCCAGAGCGGGTGTAGTCATTCATATTTTTTCGACTTTTTATGAAAAGATTGTACCACTTGTAAACATTTTTTTTTTTACTCCGAGTACTCTCACCGTATGCCACTGTCAACATTTCAAGTGTTTTTGAGCACTTAATTCCATTTTTTACACAAAATTTGATGCAACTTCGTTGATCCCTTTTTTTCGATAGCAGAAAATCGCCGAACATGCAAAACACTTATCTTATTTATGCCATGCTATGCTATATGGATAAAACCGTCAACATATCTTCGAGGTGACTGTAATAACATAAAAAAATAATAATAATAATCGAAAGTCGAATGTACGTAGTACGCGAAATTTGAAAATTTGCTTTATTTTTCGAACTCACCTCGTATGTATGTTAGAAGTGATTTGGTTTTCCGATTTGTAGTTTAAATTTATGTTGAAGAATTGGTAGATACGTTCCCTCCAATTAAAATAATTTAAATTTTTTAAATTTTGTTCCTTAAGAGCTAATAAATTTTAAGCACAAGTATTATATTAGCAATGATGTTAGAAGATATCCACAAATTGAGGAATATATTATTTACTTTTTTAACTGATATTAGAAATGTGCATCGCTCGTCTTATCAGCATAGCCCCACTGTACGTAGGGGCCAACAATTTAGTCCGTTGCAGTCGTCTTTTGTTTGTCGCTTATTTTATTTTAATTAAGCCATTTAGAATATTTCTTTCTTCTCTCTCACTCTCTCACTTTCTCTGTCTGTCCTGCACTCTTCAGATATTTTTCAATCCCCCTTTATGATGCCAATATTATTGTTGCAAATTGTGTTGCAAGTACGTATTTGTGTACTACATGCTCGTACTGCACGCTAAATAGTTCAAGTCAAGCATAAAAGAAATGGAAAATCGCAGCGCCACCGTCATCAGGCAGTGACTGGCTAAATTTGTCATAAATTCAAATTAAGCAGACGTTCCTCTTAATGAGCTCACAATGCTTGGTATTGTAACTGAGTTAAGCGTTGCTGTGCCACAAAGCATCACACTGAATCTGTCGTATTTTCCATGTTGTTGTTGATGTTGTTTCTTTTTTTTCGTTCTTTCATTCGACTCATTAAATTTATTATATTGCGATTTTCCTTGAGCTGTCCTTAGTTCTAGCCAAGGAAATTGCAAAGATGAATGAATTTGAATGAATTTGTTTTAAAACAATTCCTCACTTCTGCCCTCCGGCTCATGATTTGGGTTCAGAGAAAGGTCAGGCAAATTGAAAATTTCTAAAACTTTTTGCATTAAATGGAAATCAACTCAAATTAGGAGACAGTTTTGTGGCGAGCGAATGAATGGCAGTGATTTATAGCATTAACATTTCAAAGGCAGCGAAGTTGAACGTTAGATTCAATTCACAGTTAGAGTGACCCCTTCCCATAACGATATTGAATTTGGATAAACTCAACAATACCACCTTATTATTTTCGAACGAGCGAGGGTGACTTCACAGATACTTGTTATATATATAAATGTCTTCATAGAAACTCTTCGC
>JAHXMU010025200.1:0-27773 GCA_019455685.1 Philornis downsi
TTTACATTTCTTTCATTGCTTTTCGACAATATAAACTCTCTCGATGATGATAACATTTTGTCGATAGCTTATTAAAATCAGCGAAAGCAACAACTGAACAACAAAACTTCATCTGATAACACTTCATTTGTGGTGTCGCAAGAGAGAAAAAAACTCATACCCAAATAACAGAAGGAAGAAACGTATCACAAATATTTGTAAAATCTCCCGATGGCGCCAAACTTTCAACTCTTTCCGGATACTCACAAAGTGCCATACCCTGCTGTACAATGAAATGCTATTCGATTCGAAATGACTCGATGTGCAATGATGATACCCGCAGTGAAAACTTGCGAGTTCTCCATACATGCGTATGTATATTTTATACATCTTTTATGCATCGCATGAACACTTTACTTTCTTGATATAAACAAGAAATAGCAATCATAGACTTCCACTGCAGCGTACAGTGAAGAACATAATAAGAAATTTCACAATCGATTCCCCGATAAGCAACTGAAACGATGTGGCTGATAGCGAACAGCTGGCAGAGAACATACAGAGTGTCAATGAAGACGATAATGAGGGATGCACAGATTTTACATTTAGAATTTGCTTCTAAAAATTTATTAGATTCGTGAAGCCATGTCAAATCAGAAAAATATATTCAAAACAACAACAAAATAAAAAAACACAAAAAGGTGGTATTTAATAATTGACCAAATTTGGCACTCTGAAGACCACGCATCATCCTGTATTTTGTTCAGTTATCATCAGGGACCGTCACCGAAAATAAACTAAATTCGAAAATAGTTTTGATTTGTTTCACAATTTGGAATACAAGCCAAAAATATGCAAGTTTTTTATTCTCATTCCGACAACCGAATCAAAGTTGTGATGAATTTTGTTTCCATTTCATAGATCTAAAACGAAACTACAAACAATTTTGATTTTGATTATTGCACTGAAATGAAATTAGAATCAAATTTTGATTCTGATTCAGTTTATGAAAGGTTTGCTTTGTGTTTCATTTGAATCTTTTTAATTCAAACAATGACAGACAATATTTTTTCTGAGAGCCTGGTATCAGAATACTCGTATACACCATTTGAAACATTTTTACCATTCACAATTTAGCGCCAGCTCTTTTCCTCTGTCAAAAAACAAAACTACTTAAGCTTTTAGTTCTGCATCAGACTAAGAAACAAAACTGCATAAAACTATTTTTTCGCTTCAGCTTCTCGAATTAAAATACCTGTTTCATTATACTACGATAGAGAAACAGAATTAATGTAGGTTTCTAATATCATTTCAGATAAAAAACGAATTAATGTATAAAGTGAGTTCTTGTTTCGAATATGAATCACAAACAAATTTCTAATGCACTCTAAGTAAACTCAGAATGTCAAAACTGAAACAAAACGACCTTTCATCAAGGTCCCCCGATTATCCTGTATGTAGGAATTCAAATGATACCAAGAATATAATTTCATTTTCATTCTACCCCAACATCTGCTGTTTCTTATACTAAAAATTAGCTTAATTTAAAGTTATTGCTGTAATTGTTAGGCAAATTTTCGTTAAAATATGTAATGGAAAATGCATAATTTACTTCAAACACCTGTCTGAAAAGTCATAACCACATACCTTTGAAATTTATTTTCTTAATGTGATTGTAGTTTAATTTTCATATTTGTCAGAGTTCAGTAAAAAGTAGAAAAATTAACATTAAATGATCTCGTTCTATTATTAGGTCGGCGGGAAAGTAGTTTCAGTTTTTTTACATAGATGGCGCCTTTGCCATTTTCGAAATGTTTTAGCACAACTGAGTAAATTGTATGTTGTACAGCTGACATTTAAAAAACTTCACTTCAAAATTTCGTTGTGAATCTGAAGGCACAAAAGAAACATTCTCGCATATTTTCCTCAATTTTTTTGCAAAAAAGGCAAAAATGCCAAATTTGATATTTTAAATTCGATACAGAAAATTTCAACCACCAGAGCGTTCGGCCAATGATCAAATCTCTTTTCAAGTCAGATATGCACATTTTGGCTCAAGAAGCTTGTCGTAAAGTACCGTACACAACCATTGAAAACTTTTTGAAATAGCTTGGAATCGTGAAAAAGCTAGGCATTTGGATTTCTGTCGAATTCCACTTAACAAAATGATTTATTGTTGCTTAAACGCGACCAAAATGATTCATTTTTGAATAATTAATTTATATTCATTTATGTTTCATTTTCATTTATGTGTTCATTAAATGAAAGTTTAGACGGAATTACAAAAAATGTGGTATGATTTTGCAATTTTCTACATTTTGAAATTGTTCATATTTCTTTTTGCAATGTTGCAGATCATGTTTGCGCACTACTTCTTTGTATTTACATTACATAAAAAGCATTCTTCTCTCAGAGAGCCCCGGGCAAATTCAATCTCTCGCTCAACTGTCCAAATTGCACCAAGGTAGACAAAATCGATGTTGGTGGATATTTTTAGGCGTTAAATGAGGAACGCCTATTTTTAAGATTGTCTGTAGTATGATTTTCTTTTTTGTCCTTAAAAAGCTTTTCTTGTTTTGAAGCATCATCTGGTTATAGACCAAATCGCGGTGTAATTTGTACAACATAATTTATTCTTTTATGGCGGAGACGAAATATGTATAGACTATAGCAAAATCGTAGCGATTGGCATTCATGTGTACATAGTTTAAAGTGCCAATACTAATCACCGGCCTTCGCTTATTTATTGTTAGCGCTCAGAAGCAAATAAAGTTTTAAACAAAAATCAGCACCGTGAATATAATAATATCGTTTACTTAACATCTTGATAGATACATTGAATCGTGGACCATGTATTTTAAAATTGTTTTCGGTACTTATTCAGTTGCCCTTCGTTTGCTATTCAAAAGTTTAAAAATTGGTGTCAAAATTAGACGAAAAATTATAAAAAAAATTTTTGGTCAGCCTGCTGATAGGCAACATTGCAAATGCTTAAGAATATGCAATTCGGTGTCTGGGTCAGTTTGAAAGCGTACTTTTGTTATTCTAGGAAATATTTGAAACATTTTCCGGTCTAAGAGGGTTATAGCGGATTGAAGTCTGAGAAATTATTTAAGCATTACACGTTAGAATCGTGCTTAAACCATTTCACACAACTTCTTATCCTTCTCAACAGCGTTGCAAACAAATATTTGTGATTGCACCAAATGTCGCAACACTATGATTGTTGTTCACATTTTCCCCAAATTAATGCAAATATTTTACGTTCATTCGGCGCCCAAAAAAAAAAAAAAGAAGTAATAATAATCTAGAAAACGAATCAAATGTTTATGGCTGTATTCTCCACTGTTGTCTATTGGCAATTTCCATAAAATATTTCCACTTCATGGTTGACTGCTTTGTTGCGCTGTTTTCTTGTTTATTTTTTCATTACCTCAGGAAAGAACCCAATGACATTTGCTGGGATTGCTTGCTCTAGTTTCAATGCTTTTAACGCTCTCCTAGATGCCTCAGCGCACAATGTTGCCACGCCACAAACCAAAATATCAACATGTCGTTGCGATTCTATAGAAAAAACGTGCGAAATCCTGCTGAGCTTTATTGCAGCCGGCGTTAGTGGTGATGGTGATCTTTGTATATTTCCGCTCGCTCTCATTCTCTAGCTCCCTTGTCTCATCATCATTGTCATCATCATTTTTATTGTTGCTTTTATTTGGTGGTTATGGTTTGTTTTTATTTGAAAAACGCTTTTTTGCGCAGCCAAAATACGACTGCAAATTGTGCTGGAAGCTGTGAGCGCTCTAAGTGCCTCAGAATAGTGGATGTGTACAACTTTCTCAAAGTATAAGCACTTTGGTTGTAGTCACAGTACTTAGGTTTCATGACACTAAGTTCATGTCTATGAAATTGTCTTTATGCTTGGGAATTTTTAAATAACCTCTCTTAGAGAGAAATAGGAGCAGCAGCAGCAATCACCATTGCAGGGTGATTTATGTTATTGCTCTCAAAAAGGGGTAACAAATTTGAAATTTTTATGGATATAGTCGAATATTAAAAGTTCTTTAAAAACTCACTACTAAAGAATATGTATGTGGAGATTGCATAGGCTAATAGTATGGAATTTAAATGCACCTGGAAGTTATGCAGTGTGAGAGGCTAACAAAACTAACATTTTGGGGGACGCAGTTGTTTTGTAAACACTCCGTAAACTCATATATATAAGCTGTATAAGCTATATAAGTACCCTAAAGTATGCAACATATTTTTAATGGGTGTACAGGGTTGCCCATATTCGACGGACCCATCTGGCAACGCCATAACTTTTGACAGAGATGTCAGATCGCTTAATGACATACCGCGTTTGAAGCGTCAGTCCAAGCAGATTTTTACCATGGAACAATACACGTCACGCGAGCGCTCTGAAATAGTTGAAATTTACATTCAACAGAAGAAGTCAATTGTGAAAACTCAACGTGCTTTTAAAATATTAAAAAATGTGAGAAGTGCGCCTTCTAAGAACACCATTAAGCGTTTATACGAAAAATTTTGGACTAGTGAGGCTCTTTCTAATCCAAAGAGGCCAAATAAAAGTCGACCAAGGCGATCGGCCGAGAATATCGCTGCCGTACGAGCCAGTGTTGAGAGGTCATCAAGAACATCCCAAAAACGCCGTTCTCAGCAGTTGGGCATGGCTC
This sequence comes from Philornis downsi, assembly GCA_019455685.1. Taxonomy (NCBI): domain Eukaryota; kingdom Metazoa; phylum Arthropoda; class Insecta; order Diptera; family Muscidae; genus Philornis; species Philornis downsi. The sequence goes on from JAHXMU010025200.1 coordinate 4,674, forward strand.
GGTCCACTTTACAACGGATTATTCGCGTTGATTTGCATTTGTTCCCGTACAAAATTCAATTGACGCAAAGATTGTTGCCTGCGGACAAGCCTCGTCGATTGGAATGGGCCCAACGAGTCATCGAAATGGCCGATGATGACGAGCAATTTTGGAACAAAATTATCATGTCCGATGAAGCCCATTTCACATTGAATGGGACCGTAAATAAGCAAAATTGCCGTATTTACGCCACTCTTCATGACGAAAAAGTCACAGTTTGGTGCGGCGTTAGTGCGAAAACGGTCATTGGGCCGTTTTTCTTCCAAAACGAAAATGGCCATGCTGTTACCATCAACCAGGAGCGTTATCACGACATGATGACCAATTTTGTGATGCCAATTATTCGTCGAAAGCGTATGAGGCAGTTCTGGTTTCAACAAGACGGCGCTCCACCGTACACAAGTCGCATAACAATCGATTTTCTGAAGAATTTGTTTCCGGGCCGTTTGATGTCGAAAAGTGGTGATTTGGACTGGCCACCGCGTTCGCCCGATTTGACGCCCGCTGACTTCTTCTTGTGGGGACATTTGAAGTCAAAGGTTTACGTTAACAAGCCAAGGACCGTAGAAGAGCTCAAGGACAACATTCGTGAAGAAATAGCCGCTATTCCGGCCGAAATGATGGCGAAAACGATGGAAAATGCTGCAAAAAGGGCACAATACGCCATCAACGCCAGAGGCGGCCATTTGAGAGATATCATATTCAAAAATTGATGTAAACAAATCTACTTAGAACAAATTAAATGAATAAGATTGCCAACCGCCAAATTTTTATTTTTTTCTTTGATTTTTTTTTTAAAAACATGGGTCCGTCGAATATGGGCAACCCTGTATATGAATATTTAAAATAACGTCTCTAGCATGATTTATGATAGCGAAGCTGAATCTATTATGAAGGGAGCTTTAAGATGATATTATTATATTATGATGATATTATTATATTTATTGATATTAGCAGATAATTTTTGAATATTTATGAGTCGAATGTTTATAGTGAAAATGTTCTTCGTATCTTAAATAAATTTTTATCAGGTAGATTTTGTATGCAACAGTAGAGTAATCGTATAATACTTTTAATTTGAATGCATAAAATTTTAAGATACCTAGAATGCTTATTAAGGAAGGAAAAATAACCGACAATAGACGCACTTATGGAGTCATTTATATTTACTTTTTCTTAGCAAATTCGGCTGTTGAGTGTAAATGTGGACTGGAATCTCTTAATTAAGTCTTGGTTATAACGTGCCGTTATTGTCAAGTATTTCCTAAGACAAACATTTCCATTTATTTGAATAGAATAACTCCGAACATTACAATATCGTACTGTTCCAGTTAAATTCAATTTAAATTATTCTTCGTTGACGCTGTGTGATCCTCAGTTAGTTTTATCTAATTGAAGGTTTATTCCTGATTCTAAGCCTTATTACAAGGTTTGCTTACATGATATTGTTCGGGCAGTTTAATTTTCTTGTGTAAATTTTACTGTCGCTCAATTTCTAACAGCAGTCGTTACAAGAATCATTTCGTAAACAGTTAATTTCGTTCTTCGAAAGAGTTAATTGGCCACTCAGAACATGGTGCTGCCACATTTACAGAGCAGTTTCTTTGGAGAAGACGAGTGAGGAGTCAGAAGTCAACTTTATTTCCCTCATTTGAAATTTTCGATTACTTTATTGACAATTTAAATTTCAGAATGGACCTACTATGCCAATATTTCAAAGAAATAATCGTAAAACAAGATCATTCTTATGAATTTTTTCTATTTTTATTAATTTTTTCTATTTTTTTTTTTTTTTTTAATTTTGAAATGATATCAATAACTAACTCACCTCTTGTCTCTGATTTATATATACGGTATAATACTGTGTCCAAGAAATATGACAGGGTTTTAATTTTGTAAAACAAAAATCGTTATTTAATTGTTGATATCTGCTTCATTGCCCGCAAAGTATTCTTTTAGTGCTAAATCTGGTGATTGTAGTGCGATATTAGTCTAATTTTTAATAAAAAGACAATAAATTTAGTATCTCTTGACGAATAATATCGCGAAAATAATGTACAACACTCCAATAATATTCCTTGATAACAGTTTATTGGAGAAAATTATCGGCACATCCGGACTTTTTTTTACCTTGTCGACTTTGTTTCACCTTTTGCTCAAGCATACATTTAGGTATTAATTATTTCCCATGATGGTGCTTTCTGCAGAGTACTGTTAGCCAGAAATCATGTCTTCACAGAAGCTAACGCTCCAGTCTTTTTGGAAAAAATTCTGAATTTTTGGTACCAGTCTAGATTTTATGCGGCTGTGACCCAAAATACATTTTAAAATGGAGCCGATTGATCCGTTTGAAATGACAACATCTTTAACAAAGTCCATAATTGTTAAGCGATAGTTTTTAAACTCTAAATCTCGGATTTGTTGGATTTGACTTTCAACGGTACAAATTGATACTTCATTTTTAACTCTCTGAGCTGTTTAAACATTTTCCCTGTACCATACCTCGTACGGGGAAATGTTTAAACAGCTCAGAGAGTTAAAAATTAAAAGATTTTACAGTATTCTAGAAGTTTCAGCAGCAGAATTTCCGCCCGATACACAAAATTTGATGTAACTTTTTTGCCTGTTTATAATAACAAACAAAATTTGAAAATCGACATCCCCCATAATTTCAAAGTGAAAAGGGGCTTGCTTTTTGCCAGCAATAACAAATATACGAAATAGCTAAAAAAAATCCAAAATACTTCCACATGTGGTGGACGCCGGAATCAAAAAAAGTGTGACATCCCCAAAAATGAGACCAAAAGAGATATAACGACACCAAAATATTACAAATGTGAAAAAAAAAATTAAATTTATATAAGGATCAAAGCTGTTCAATGTAAATTTTGAATTTGAAAAAATTATTATTTAGAAACAAAAATTGAAAAATTGCAAAATATATTAGAATTTTTGAAAAGCGAAATTTTATCAAAAAATTTAAATTGCTTCAAAAAGTGCAAAAAATAAATGTGAAGAAAAAAATGATAAGCGAATATAAACGAAAATTTATTTCCGAAAATTTTATTCCTAATTATCATTATTGTCATAATTTATTTATTTAAAAAAAAGCCGTAAGAAAAATTGCACAATATTTGTATAAAAAATATTATCCTTTTTCCCTCCTTTCTTTTTTAAATACCATAAAAAAGAATAAACAATATTTGTACTTATGAAGAACTTTAATTTTGATTACCTAGACATGAAATATAGCTTTTTTTTTCTGGTGTCCGCAAAATTGGTACCAACTCGGAAGAAGACTAAAAGTTTTCGTCAGAGTATCCATGTAAGTGCTAGAAACTGGATACTAATAGAGCTGGCTTTGGGACATGGTTCAAACTTTGACTTTGCTCTTCAACGGTTGGAGGTCGAGAAGAAAAGGATGACTAGCATACCTTTTACATTGGTCTCAACAATGAAGTTTTGCTTGTCTGCTTCTACGCTTCACATTATCGAGTGCACGTTTAAAGCATGGTTTTTGTTTTTTCTATTGGGTTGTCGGTGGTGTAAAATCCAAAATTGCAGAGTCTGTGTCGGATTTTGTTGATTCTAACAGAACTCCACAATTCTGCTATTTAAGTTATTCAATTAGTTTAGGCCTTTTGACCTTAACTGCTATCAAGTGGATGCTCGATGTCATTATTAAGGAACCTGCGAATTACTGTAAAAATCATTCTCTGATTATCCTCAAGTAAACAAGAAGGACGTCAATATTTTTTCTTTAAAATCAATCAACATATAAAAGTTTTTGATCAAATAAAGTATAACAAATTAAGAGAATAAACCAGTCACGGTTCATGCAAAACAACGTTATGATTTGTCGAGGCAGATAATTAATTTATTAGGACCAACAACTTTCTCTTTAACATTTCCATCTTATTTTGAAGTGTAACAATGAAATAGTTGTTTTGCTGATAATTTTAACTTTTCCACTATCCAACTATAACAGTGTCACAGACGCCAGCAACATGTTAAAACTTCGTCTAATTAAAGGATATTTTCTCGTGTTTACTCCCCCCTCCCTTTTCATGGATCTGACTTTTTCCACAAGTTTCTGTTGATGCGGTTGGTGTAACCAACTTTTCCACTTTCTTTTCCTAATAATATAAAATTTAAACAATAAGTCTTAGTAAGTCATTAGTGGTTTAGGTTTTTACCATCTCCTGCTAAGTTAAACAGGAAAAAATCTCTCTTGCCGTAGGCCAGCGAGTAACCAACTTCTTCATTCGCAGCATAAGGCAAAACTTTTGAATAACCAAAGTTGACCACAACGTGGTTGATGTCCTTGTATTTCCCCCTTTACTTTGTGTTGGTCTCTTGTTATTTGTTGATCCTTCAGGTGTTTGCTGAAGAAAGACTTCTAAGAAGAGCTTCTGACTTTGCCTTTAGCTATATTAACATTTCAAGTGTCATTCTTTGTCTAAAAGGGGCAATTTAAGTACGCAAGGATTGCTGTCTACTTTCAGGTGTGGGAGGGTGGCCAGGATAACAGCAAAGGAAAATGCAACGAAACTTTATTAATTTGGACAAAACTTTAATTGCTGTTGTTTCATGTCGTGTTCTCTCTCATGTCTTTTTCTTTCAGTCAAACCCTATTTCATGAAGGAACCACAGGATCTGACCATGCTGGCCGGTCAGACGGCCACATTTCATTGTTCCGTGGGTGGTGATCCACCGCCCAAGATACTGTGGAAAAAGGAGGAGGGCAACATACCAGTGGTCAAAGCTCGCATCCAACAAGACGACAAAAGCTTAGAAATTTCCAACATTATGCCCGAGGACGAGGGCACATACGTGTGTGAGGCCCACAACAATGTGGGACAAATTAGTGCCCGGGCATCCTTAACAGTGCATGGTGAGTATGACAAATTGCAGTTTTTGTTTGTTGTCATTCATGTGATACGGAGTTCTCTAGAAAATTTGAAGAACTTCGAAGTTTTTGTTACGTGAAATACATACTGTTTTATGTAATTTAAAAAAAAGAAGAAATCACTTTCATTTCGTTCTCCTTTCGTATTTTGCTCTGACAGCTCCGCCCACGTTCATTGTCAAACCCCAAGACAAAAAGGTCGGTTTGAATGGCGTTGCCCAGTTTCCTTGCGTTGCAGATGGCAACCCTCCACCTTCGGTATTCTGGACCAAAGAAGGCTTCAGTACTCTCATGTTCCCCAACAACTCATATGGGCATTTACATGTATCCGTCGAGGGTACTTTGCAAATCAACGGTGTACAAAAGGACGATGCTGGTTACTATGTCTGCTCAGCGTTTAGTGTAGTGGATTCCACAACAATACGAGCATTTTTACAGGTAAGCTCAACGTGAAAAGGGATGCGCTATCCCTGGCCAGCAAAGTAAAGAAATTGAGAGAATTGCACAAACACTCGCACACGTGTAATTAAACATGTTGTTCAGCATTTTTTTTTGCATTTTTTCTCTATTAATCTTACAACGAACTTCAATTGTTGCCACAGGTTACCTCCGTAGATGACACACCGCCACCCATCATTCAAATTGGTCCTTCAAATCAAACCCTTCCCAAGGGCAGTGTTGCCATGTTACCCTGCCGAGCTTCAGGCAATCCAACACCACGCGTCAAGTGGTATCGAGATGGCACCACCTTGCAAAGTGGCAATCGTTATACCATCGTACAGGGTGGATCGCTCAGAATAGACGGTAAGTACAAAGGAAATGTCAGGAATAAAATTCAATCAAGGAAGGAATGTAATGGGTTAAAGGAGAGTAATAATAGAACTGCGTTTCATTTTTCATGACGGTGTATAGAAAGGAAATAGCACACGAGAAGAGGAGAAAAACGATTTTTGAAGTGGAATATCCAATTCGGGCATAGAAGATATAATAGAGAAATAGAAAATGAAATATAATGTTGGTATTTCAAAGCGACCACTCCACATAATTGCAAATACGAGGTGTGTTCAAGAAATAAGCTGAATTTTCAAATTTTGCGGGCTGCGAAAATTCGAATTTCGATTATTATTATTTTTTTTATGTTGTCACACTTGTCTCGAAGATATGTTGACGGTTTTATCCATATAGCATGTTTAGTTCGTTTGTGAGAGGCATAAATAAGGCAAGTGTTCGACGATTTTCTGCTATCGAAAAAAATGGAACAAAGAAGTTGCATCAAATTTTGTGCAAAAAAATTGAATTAAGTGCTCAAAAACACTTGAAATGTTGACAGTGGCATACGATGAGAGTACTCTGAGTCAAAAACATGTTTACAAGTGGTATAAACTTTTCACAGAAGGTCGAGAAGATGTGAATGACGACGCTCGCTCTGGACGCCCCAGCACATCAACAACCGATGAAAATGTGGAGAAAGTGAAAAAAAATTGTTATGCAGAATCCTCGAATCACAATTAGAGAAGTTGCTAAGGATGTCGGTATATCGGCTCATGCCTTGCAATCTTTTCGGAAATTTTGGGCATGAAGTGTGTGGCAGCGAAGTTCGTTCCAAAATCGCTGAATTTTGACCAAAAATAACGTCACATGAACATCGCTCAGGAATTGTTGAATGACGTCAACGATGATCCAGATTTGCTTAAAAGGCTCATAACTGGTGACGAATCATGTGTATACGGTTATGACATCGAAACCAAAGCCCAATCGTCCCAATGGAAGAGTCCAGGAGAGCCAAAATCAAAAAAAGCACTCCAATTTCGATCAAATGTCAAGGTTTTGTTCACTCTTTTCTTCGATTACCATGGCGTAGTGCATCAGGAGTTCTTACCACAAATTCGTACGGTAAATAAGGAGTATTACCTTGAAATTATGCGCCGTTTGTGTGAAGAAATACGAAAAACCGCACGGAATTGTGGAAAAAAATTTATTGGTTTTCCAATATGATAATGCACCTGCTCACTTATCTTTGCTTGTGGGAGATTATTTCGTCACAAACAACACCGTTATCATGCCTCAGCAACCGTATTTACCAGATTTTGCGACTTTTTTCCTGTTCCCAAGATTGGAGAGACCCATGAAAGGACGGCGTTTTGCGACGATTGAGGAGAGGGTTCGTTGAGAGGGCTCAAGGACATACTAAAAAGTGCATATCAGAACTGCTTCAGAGATTGCAAAAAACGCTGGCACAAGTGTATTTTATCAGATGGAGACTACTTTGAAGGAGATGAAATGGAAATTGATGAATAAATAAATATTTTTTAAGAAAAATGAAAATTCGTTATCTTTTTTTTTTTTTTTTTTGAACACACCTCTTAGATGTTATGGGTCTTTGGTGTGCCAAATCTGGGATGATACCAAAAATATTAAATTTTTTCGAAAAAGGACACAGTGTTGAATTCTCTGAAGGGTTGGTTTATGGCTACTACAAAATGCGTTTCTACGTGATATGTGATTTAGATCTAAAGTAAAACAAGCTTAAATAGATCGACTGAAGTCGCTCAAAAATCAGAGTTATACTGACAGCTTTTTTCTGTATATATATTTCTGGTTCTGGTATATTTTCTGGTTGAAGTACGTCGTTTGCATGAAACTATTCGTAAAAAAGGGTCGGATTTTTTGGTAGACATATCTTAGTTCTTGCAGTACGATAATGTGCCATGTTGCGCTGGCTGCCTTTTCGTACATTTTTCGCCAAAAACTCAACTTAGCTCCGTTTAATCTCTGAATATTTCACAAACTCTAAAGGCTGTTCCGGTGTCACTATTTTGAGTCGGTTAAAGGAGTTGAACGTAAATCACAGCGCTTTCTTAATTGAGGATTAGAACATAGTGTGTGTGTTCGTAGCGGAGTACCTTGAAGGTGCTGAAATACAGTTGTAGGCACTGGAAGTGGTTCCAATTTCACGCTAATGTATCAACGAATGCCTTCGTTTTACGTCGCAGTTAAAAAGGTTATCGAAATGGAATTCAGACGCAACAGTGTTATTGTTTTATATTTAGCTGGAAAATCGCAAACTGCCATTGTTACTAAGTTACGACATTTACGTGGGAACAAAACGTATGTGTATCGGACACGTTGCAACGATACTCGTACACTAGAAAAACGCGATGAAGATGAATATCTAAGAACATCAACATTGCCAGAAGTGGTTCGAAAAGTGTAGCCCAGAATTCAATATAATCTACGACATTGGCAAAAAAAATCATTGAGTCTGCTCGTAGCATGGGGCGAATATCAAAAAATTAGCTATAATTGAAGTCCTACAAAATACAAAATGTCCAAGATTTAACACCTGGACCAAAGGCAGTTCTCTCAGTGTGAACAAAGGTATTAAATAAAACACTCGCTTGTTTGTGATAAACTTGATCGTTGATCTCTTCATATAAACAAATTTGTGCGGTTCTACAATATGAAAATATCAAAACCAACCAATGTCTCTGTGGAAGTAATCGCCTACATCGGCAATGGTTTGGGGCGCGGTAATGTCCACCACTTGTTTTTATTCAACAGGACTTGAGGAAAACCAACAAGTCTAACATGAAAAGACTTTAAACGATGCTTTGTTAACTTGTGCACGGAAATAAATTGGCATTCTTTGAGCGTAAATCTATAATCCCTTATTTTTCACAAGAAAAAGTCTTCAGCTTCAATTCTCCACGACAGTGGCCATCAAATTTACCGGAATTAAACACACTGAATTTTTTCCTATGGTCCGCTCTGGCGATTGAAGTATTAACTAAAATATACGGTTAATGCATCATTAATGCCTCAAAGATTGCTTTGCGTCGAAAATGCGGAACCGAAAACAAATAATGATATTCATTCGAAGGACCACGATCTGTGGATGATAGCTATGGAAGGATAAATGGCTTCATTGAGAGAAAATAACAAATGGAACTTGGTATCACCTCCAGTAAATGCTAATGTAGTAATCTGCAAATTTTTTGAGGTACAAAGCCAGAGGATATAGTCAAAAATATTGATGTGACTACGATGAAATTTTTGCTGCTGTTGTTAGACAAACCACGCTAAGAATATTACTTTCCGTTGCCGCTGCTGGAAAAATGAAAGTATGAAATCTGCATTCCTCAATTGTGAATTAAATAACGCCATTTTTATGAAACAACTGCAAGTTAAAGAAGAGTTCGTAGGGGCTCAAACAAGCGGCGAACGTTTTGAATAAGACGTTGGGCAAAGTTTTAGTTGATGGTAAATTTACCGGAAGTACCGCCGATCCATGTTTTAACACAAAATGAAGCGCTTAAGAGGCCCTGACGATGACATTTTGGTAGCCAGCGCCTACGATGAAAATATTCAATGTATTGAAAAATTACTTAAAGAATATTTTTGCATAAGTGCTCTTAGTGAAGTTCTCCATTATTTAGGAATAGAAGCATACAAAGATAAAAATTTAAATTTTTTAATTTTCATGATTGCTCAAAGTAATTTTATAATATTATATTAGGAATTTAATAAAAGATTTCGGACTTGAAAATGTCAAAATTTCAAAATAAAATATGACAAATTTCAAAAATTCATACGAAAAGTCGGAATCCACAAATTTGTTCGATAATACGCAATGTAAAAAGCTTGTAGGTCATTACTATTTTTAAGCGTGAACTTCAGGCCTGATATTTCGACGGGAGTTTCAATGTTGGCTGGAAAAGTTAATTCGCCAAATCAAGAAGATTGGACGAACCTTAAGCGTACACTCAAACATTTAAAGGGGACTGTTAACAATTTTGTAATACTAAGTGACAGTTCAATTTAACACAATTGCTTAATTTTTTATGCGGATGCAAATTGGGCTGAAGATAGGTATGGTCGGAAGTCTAATTCTGGCTACATATATCAGATAAATGGTAGATCTGTTAGCTGGACTTGTAAGAAGCAATCTTGCGTGTCTCTGAGACTGAATTTATTACGTTGTCAGAAGCTTGTAAAGAAGCAATATGGATTCGTCAGTTAAAGCAAACTAAACTTTGAGAGCAACCAGAGCTACCTAAGATTGACAAAAGGGCCGAAATTTAGCAACAGAGGCAAGCATAAAGATACAAGAATGTACTTCGTTAAGGTGCATGTCGATAAAAAACGCATCGTATGCACTTATTGTCCCATCGACGAAATGCCAGCTGGCATTCTTACTAAAACTTTACCTGTCTCAAAGCTAAACAATTTAAGAACACAAGCTGGAATTCGACAAGTTTGAGGAAGGGCATTGACGAATTTCAAACTACTTATTAATATTTTTGTTTTTAACGTACAGTAGCATAGCTTATCATGTCCTGTCAATATTATAATTTTCCTTTGTTCATGTGAAAATAGTTTTTCATTCTAAAATAAAAATATTTCCTGTTCAGTCGAACTCGCTCTTGCTGTTTCCTAATTTCCCATTGCAATACAGCCTTTCCGGGCAGACTCGAAGCTATGATCCGCATAAAGGTAGCTGTGTCAGAGAATAATGTATTTTTTTTTTAAATTTAAATTGTTTTAAGATATATTGACGTTTTTTAATAAAAAACACAAATTTGATGAAATTGAATCATTTTTTTTAGATTGAAGCATATAAAAAAAGGATTTTTTGAAAAAAAAAAAACAAAATAAAATAAAAAGCAGTCTAACTTTTTGGACACGACAGCATAATTTATCCCACATTAACGAATCCTTTGCTTTTTTGAATTATTTCATTTAATATAAAAAAATAGATCGTGTTTTGACTAAACTTGAATGAGACATCTGCATTGTCGTTTCCCTGAAAACGATTAGAACTCATACGAGTATATGATAAATTAAAATACTTTGCAAAAATAGAACAAATTATAGAAGTTTTACTCCAAAAATGTAATATAATTATCTTTCATAGGTTGCTCTCAGCTCCTTTAAGCACTTCAATCACTACCTTCCATTTTGAAAATATGTTCTTCTTTTCTTCATTATCCTTAGATCTCCAACTCAGTGACTCTGGTTTATATACCTGTACGGCTTCTTCGGAAAGCGGAGAAACTTCCTGGTCAGCCACATTAACGGTAAGTAGAACAAATGATAATGATACGTAATAATTTTTAATTAGCACAAAAATGAATCACCATATCATATAAACCGCTTGTTTCCTTAATGATTGCTGCTAATGTTGCTGTGGTCGGTTGCTTTGGTTTCAACAAAAATTTAATTAGTCGTAAATCATCATTGCTGTTACTGTCGTTACTGGCGTTTTCCGTTTTTCTCGTCGGATTTGTGTTGGTGCGTTGAAAACATTTTCTTTTGAAATCTCCCGAAAAGCATAAAGAAATTTCTTCAAAATATAAAAATTAAATTCAGCACGAAAATATGCATCCACCACAAAACGTTACTAATTAATGTTTCAAAGAAGAAATCGTTAAAAATATGTTGTTTTTCCTTTTTTTGTGGGTTATTTTAGTATTAATCTTCAAGTTCAGGCGAACTTGAATGTTAACAAAACATTCTGACGCTAATGCATGCACAACAGCGTTTTGTTGTGACTTTGAAGTATTTACAACTTTTTTATGGGATTTCGGGAATTTTCTTCTATAAGCGTGGGAGGGAATGCATAAACACGAATATTCGTGTATTTTTAATTTAACCAGTGTTCTTTAAGTCAAATTATTACAATAATTAAACTTTGGGTTATCCAAGGAAATTTATATTTTTATATGAAAATTTGTTAAATTTGAAGTAAATCATTTAATACAGGGTTATCCATTTAGTGGCTTCAAAACCGTTAGTCTGGCGAGGATGTCAACTGTTAGATACATGTCACCTGAAGTGTTATTTATTTAGTAAAAAGTTTGCCATTTACGACAATGGATCATTTAACAACGGAAGAACGCGTACAAACATTTAAAATTTATAAAAAAAGGTTTATGATTCAAACGTGGCCATTTTTCGTGCATTGCGGCGTGATTATGTTCGTCATAATCGATGTATTGTGGCAAGAGACTGGAATCGTTACATATGTGGTCAGGACTGTACATTATCGCAATGCACGCACTCCCGAAAATATCGCTTCTGTTAGTGAAAGTGTGGCAGATAATCCAAATTTTAATTCACAACGCTATAGTAGTAAGATAACCGACATTTTTCTTGCCCTGCAATTGAAGATTATGAGCTGGACGATATGTGGTTTTAACAAGACGATGCCATGGTCCACTCAACACGACCGATTTGGGATTTATTACATGAAGAGTTTTCAGAAAGCGTAATTTTACGTTTTACTGACGTTAAATCTTGTGATTTGACGCCGCTTGAGATTTTTTTGTGTGGCTACGTCAAAGATCGTGCAAAATCCTTAAACGTTGTAGCATTTGAGAACCAACATTTGTCAAATTATAGCCGCGATAACGCCCGAAATATATGAAAAAGTGCCAAAAATCTACCTCAAAAAGATCCACTGCTACAGCCAATACAGAGGCGGTCATTTCACTTATATTTTATTTCGTACTTAATGGGAAGGTCCAAGCATTATAATGAAATAAAAGTTTCGCCGAAATCGCTGCTTTATGTGTGTTTTATTTAAGTTTACCTTTGAAACCGAAAAATGTACAATCCTTTACAAAAAATCATTAAGAGATAAGAAAACGGCAATTATTTTCATAATTTGCCGGTATCAGGCACATTAGGAAGTTTATGTAGTCTTTAATATTCCTATTATATCCTATTTTCACAACCGAGTCAACTTCGAGTAGATGCAACTTAGCCAATTCTTCATACGAGTCAAGTAGCGGAAATATTAAACGATAATCAATATTTATGTAGCACTTTAAGAATTCAGTTTCCGCGGAAACAAAATTTGCATCTTAATTGTGTGGCTTTTTACAATTTCGAAAATGTTAAGAATGAAAACGCCACTTTCAATTACAACCACTTTCTGTGGTCAAAAAATTGTTATTTTATATTACTCTCCATTCACATATCATGATTACCAAAATGACCCAACAAAATAATTATGCCAACTCATTTTTCTACTATTGAACCAGAAAAAAGTCTTCAACTTGTTCAAGAATCGTGAAGCAAGTATTCATTGTCTAGCGCTTATTGAGAACTTTTTCAAGTGTTGCTCTTCTTGACGATTTTTATGGTCATCTTTTCTTGAAAACCTGCCAATATCTTTTCCCTTCATGAAGTCGTCGTGTATTAATAATGAAAAAGGCTCAACATATTTCTTTGCTGTAGGAAAACGTGCATCTGCATATTAATTAAATTAATTTTAAGTTGTAATAAACATATCCATCAATTCATGACAATATCTATGTTTATACATATGTCTGTGGCATTTAAGTCAAACGATTCGGTCAGTGATGGATGTGATTATGGGACCACCCAAGAGGATGATATGCAAAAAACACAACAAGATACATTTTGTTTTTTTTTTTTATAAATAAAACGAATTTCCATAGAACTGCTCAATATGTCGGAGAAACATGTAGAGAATCAACATTTTAAAACTACTGAAAATTTTCCCTCATGCATACAAAAAGCTGATAAATATTTTTCAGAATCAATAAATAGAAATATTAAAATAGCCATTAAAAAAAATCTGCAGAAAACTTAAATTTTTTACACTGTGTCAGTATTGAAAGATTTTCGTGGCAAATTGTTCGCTTTGAATCAAAATACGCATTTTATCCTTGTTAATCTCCAAAGCAGAGCATTATTTTGCATACATCATTTTTCATTCTGAGTCAGAGGACAAAATATTTATAAACAAATTTTTATACTGAATAACATATCAATTTTTGTATAGAAAATGGCTTGCTCTGGATTAGAGCATAAATTTGCATTTAGAAAATTTAAAGCACAGAATACACTTTTTAAAGAAAACTGGCATCTTGGCGCAAGTGGGGAAACATCACAATAATATTCCAGCGTATTCCCAAAGTCTTGATTCCACTCCAGAATTTATGCATTGAATAGATGTTCCCGCGGCAATCGTTCCAATATTGAGATTATATTCGACATTCATTTGCGCAGTGGAAGCGAGCATGGTAACCAATTGATTACGAGCCTTCAATGTCATTTCAATATCATGAGCCTCTGCTAGCCCATTTTCTTCGAATGAAATCTGCAGCGCATGCACTGGTTTCTTACACATAATATATTCTCTAAGTTATAGCATCAATTTCATTATACACAATTTTATGCTTTCAATTAATTTAAAAAAAAAATTATGCTTTGGGTCAGAGCATACATTTTTGTTTAAGAAAAAAAAAAAAATCAAATGCTCTGCGTATAATTTTTTTTAAGAAAACCGAATGCTCTTTGTGCAAAGTTTTTAAAAGTCTTACACTTTGATTTAGAGAAAAAAAATTACGCTCTGAATAAAAGCATACATTTTTTTACGAAATTTGTTGCTCTGAGCCAGAGTAATAAGGGTGATTTTTTAATCGTAGTTTCTATTTTAAATCGAATAAAACACTCAAATTTGCATCATATGTTAAACATGTTTATTGGACTCGGTAAATTGGTCTTTGCCATTCGGTTTTTAAACATAACTTCATGTAAATGTTATCCGCGGCTCCGTCTCAAAATGTCCATTTGGAAGGTCCAATTTTTCGTCACTTTTTCGAGCATTTCGGCCTGTATTCCACGAATAACGCGTGTTATGTTATCCTGTAAATAACCCCACAAGAAATAATTAAGAGACGTTAAATCGCAAGATCTTGGGGGCCAACTCACGGAGACAAATCGAGAAATAAGCTGCTCACCAAATTCATCCCTCAACATATCCATTGTTTCACGAGCAGTGTGGCATGTTGCACTGACCTGATGAAACCACATGTCAACCAAGTTCAACTCAGTCAATAGAGGCAAAAAAAAAAAAAAAAAAAAAATCGCGCATCGTGGCTCGGCATCGTTCGCCGTTGACCGTAGCATTTCTTCCACGGTCGTCTTTGAAGAAAAATGGACCAATGATGCCACTAGCCCATAAATCACACCATACTGTCGTTTTTTTCGGGATGTATCGGTAATTCATGTTTGGCATGTGGCTGTTCATCATTCCAGATGCGACAGTTTTGCTTGTTTACGTATTCGTTCTGCAAGAAATGAGCCTCATCCCTGAACACAATTTTTCGATAAAACAGCGCATTTTCATTGAGCGAATTTTGATAATAAATTCCAACGATTTGCAATCGTTGTTCGTTTGTTAGTCTTTCCATGTTGAAATGGCAGAGTATACTGTACAATTTTGACTTTGACAGATGACGTTTGGACGCCGTTACCAACCAGTGCTGCCAATCTGAAAAACTGAAATCTTAAGAAATCACCGTGTATATTTGTTCAAAAATTTTTTTCTCTCGGAACGTTCACTTCTCATAAAATACGTTTTTATCCTAAGCCAAAGAAATATATTTTTTCAATCAGATTACAAAATATTTATGGAAAATTTTTAAATCTGATTTAGACCATAATTTTTATATTGAATATTTTTCTTTCTGAATTCAAAGAAAAACATTTTTATAAAAAAATTACTCTAAATTCAAACTAAAATGACTTCTATAATACAAACACCAAATAACGTTCTACAGAATTGTTGGTCGAAATTGAGACTAGAATTTTTTTTTTCTGTAAAAATTTTGTTTTATAAGCAAACCAACAAATTTTCTATAAAATGCGGGTCTAAATTCTGATCGAGAAATTTCTATACAAATAAAATCCAAATAGTTTTCTACAAAAAATGTTGGTCTGAATTGATTAAAAGAAAGAAAATTAAAAACAACAATAAAACATTGGCAATAGCTGTACCGGTTGTGTGTGCATTTAAAGATGATAGATCGTAAATGACCTCCATGGTCATTCAAGCACATATGATATCCACCTGATAATGGTCCATCTACTCGGAGGGGGTGCCGCTAAACTCTCGCCTAAGTTCCCTTTGGACGGAAATGAAGGACTGCAAAGCATGGTACCGCTGCACTATCCAAATCCTCTTTTCGTTATCCCAAGCATACAGTTTAATAAATTTAAATACTATCCTGCCAAAAAAAAGTAATCTGATTACTCACACAGAAAAAAATGTATTACGCCACCCTGTATTTTTTTATTCAAACCAAGAAATGACTTGCACAAATTTTGCTGTGACTATCTATTAAAAAAATTGGCGGCAAATCCAGCATAAAAATATCTAAATAAAAAGCTTCCCCTTATTCATTGCTTTCAATTCAGACCAAAAGATTTCAAATAAAAACTTTGCTTGAAAATTAAAACTAAATGAACTAAATTAAATTAATAGAGATGCATATAGTAATAAAGAAATTTTCTTTACACTGATGCTCTCAGTTTCAATCAAATTTTTCGAATAAAAAATTTTGCCCTGAATTTGGCTTAGAAGGATTAAAACAAAAATTCCATAAATGTTTGCTCGTGCCTGACCAATTTTAGTCTGAAGAAGACCAATCGTTGTATATCCTCTTTTTTCCTTATGGGAATTTTAAGCAAATATTTTGTTATAATTTATTGCACTAATATATAGTAATACATAGTATAGTCAGGTAAAGTTAAATGAAACACACAAAAAGCTATGATTTCGATTAAACTTTTATTCCATTATAATGCTTGGACCTTGCCATTATGTAAGAAATACAATTTCATTTAAATGACCGCCTCTGGATTGGTTGCAGCAGTGGGTACTTTTCAGGTAGTTTTCGAAAAAATACGGCCGAGTGGCACCTCTAGACCAAAATGCGCAGCAAACAGTTACTTTTTCTGGAAGAAATGGCTTTTCCACAATCACTTCTAGGTTCTCCGAGCCCCATGTGCGACGATTTTTCTTGTTGACTGAGTGATAAATGAGCTTCATCGCTGAAGAAAATTTTGTTCGATTGAAAGCCAACGTTTGAATCACTTATTTTGTAGTAAGTTTTAACTATTTTTACGCGTTCTTCGGTTGTTAAACAACCTATATTCGTAAATGGCAAACCTTTCGCTAAATAAATAACACTTGCAATGACATGTATTTAACAGAAATCAATTTAACAGGAAGTCTTTTTATTATATTATGTGTTGTGTAGATATTTGCATTCACAGTCACAGTCTCTTTTCAAAATGTTGACATCAAAGTCCGAATTTGCATACGTTTTTAAGGAACTTGAAAACGGTTTCTATGAATTCCAATAATGTTTAATTTCAATCGAATATATCTCGAAAACTAGAGCCAATTTATTCTTCTTCGTTCAAAGACTGCCATCACCGAGTTGTTCAAAATCTAGTTGTAAATCGCTGGCAAGAAAACATAAAGCTTTGAATTATGTGATCAAAAAACGTTTCACGAAAATTTGTAGTGTCCTTATTAGAGAATGTCTCGAAAGATTTTCTTTTTCAATTATTCAACTCATACTAAAAATTATACTGAATTTTCTAGCAATTCTGTTGACATCTGTTTAGTTTCTAAATGTCATATAACTAATAAATTTTTAAATTTTTTGCTTCTTCATGTTTGTACTTCGATACAATGCTAGAGTTGGCAGTCCATCAACTTGTTTACCTATCACAACCCCCATAAATTATTTATGACATTCGGTCAATAGTTTAAGCAATTCGTGTTCATTTCAATATATCTGTAATATGATGCACCCTTTCCCTTCCTGAACGCCATGAACCATACAATCAATGATCCTGCCTCAACGTATTCGCCTGCTTTCAATCACCATAACCGAAAGGCATTCAATTAATTATTTACCGTATAGAAAATACGACAACGGAAAGTTAAACCGTGGAAAACTCTAAAATAAAGTGCAAAACAAAAACTTGCAGAAAATGTTATGATTGATGTTTTTACATCAGTGAAACTTCAGCAGCAGCAACATCAGCAGAAAAACAACTTGGAATTTATTTAAAATAAACTCTTTTTGCTCGTCTGAAGTTCGAGTGCTGTTGCGAGCGCCAGGCATCGAGGACCCAGGCGGCGATACATTGAGACAAGTGCACTCGTACGACATGTCTGATGGTCGTCCGTCCGTTTGTATGTTTATTCGACTATGTACACAAATGACGCTGAATGGCTGCGGCTACACTTGCAACATTATGAAGCATATGAATGCGTAACGTGTTCAACACGAAACAGCATTCAGCTGCGTTTTTTTTTTTTGTGTTAGCTATGCACGGATGTGTGGCGGCGCAGCTATAAAATGCCAATCAGTTATGTTGTGGTCATGATTCGTGCAACCCTATTCAAAAGCTATAAAAAAAGTTATTCCATACACATGTACACAAGTATCGAAAAGTAAAAGGAGAAAATGGGGGAATTGAAAAAGACGCAAGAAAAAAATAGTGCAGTTTTCACAGAAATTAATGACTCTTTTTCAGCATATTTTTCGATATTTTGCATACTGCGATTATGCGGCAACAGTGGATCAAAATCAAGGGAAAGTAAATTTGCATTTGAAACAACGTTAACCGATTTTAAAGCAATTTTTGCTGAAGCTTACAAATATCCTTTGAGGAAGCGTGATTTGCAAAAGGATACTGATTTTTGGAAAATTATTATTGTTTGGCCGTTTGAGAATTTTTCTGTCTGTCCAGAGTCCAGACGAAGTTCTCAGCAAAAACTTGAGTTTTTCCAATAAAAATCTCTTAAATGTTGTACAGAAATATGTTCATGTGATATTTGATCAACATGTATTAGTTCCGCAATTAAGTTCTCTCTGTTTTTTTTTTTTTTTAATCCAACTTTATTACAAGAGCATGTTTACAAATGATTCACTGAAAGTATTGCCCGTCGCTAGCTACTACTTTTTCCCATCTGTCTGGCAAAGCTCGAATCCCTTAACGCTAAAACTGCTCATCTTTTGAGGCTGTCCACGAATCTAACCATTCCTTGATGTCATCATATGAGTAGAACTGCTAGTCAGCCAGATCGGACGGCGCAATATCTGGAGAATATGGCGGATCGGGTAGAACTTCCCATTTCACCGTTTCCAGGTAGATTTTAAAGGGCTTGGCCACGTGAGGTCGAGCGTTGTCATGCTGATGAATCACTTTTTCGTGCTGCGTATTGTGGGCGTTTCCCGCGCAGTGCTCGGCTCCGTTGTATCAACTGAAGTCGATCCCTAGTGATGGTTTCGTTTAATTTCAACAACTCGTAATTAATAAAACCGACCTGGTCCCACCAAATACAGATCATAACATTCGCAACATGAATATTCCGAGAAGGCGAAGACGTAGAAGCATGACCGGACAACCCCCACGACTGCATTTTCTTTGAATTGCTGTAATGAATTCATTTTTCGTAACCCGTTACAAAGCGATGAAGAAACCCCTTTCTTCTTGTCGCTGAAGCGGTTGTTCACCGGTGAAAAAGCGACGCTGAACGTGTCTTGACTTTAATTCATAAGGAACCCAAATTCCTTGATTTTCAATCATTCCCAACGCATACAATCGCTGGGAAATGGCTTGGCGGGCGACTCCTAATACTGAAGCAAGCTCTACCCGCATTAAGGCAAAGGTACCAATCTCGACACATTGTTTCACTTAAAGCAGCATTTTTTGATTGAAAGAAGAAAATCAATAATTCCCACATATGACGATTACTTGGCACAAAATCATACATATCCATACAACCAAAAGGGTATGATGTCGAAAGAAAATCACTATTGTGTCGAAGCGGTATGTTTACCACATGCCTAAGCTTGGCTCATGACGTTTAGGTTATGGCAGGATCGACTTGCACTTACAGCTAGCGCTCGACATCTATTGGCAAATAGCGGGAACTCAGTTGCGCACGTAATATACGAGTATGCAAACTTTAGATCATCCACAATAAATTTGCACAAAAATAAATTTTGTACTCGGCATTCAATACTTGGATGCCTGACATTTCGGTGCTCTTAATTTTCGACTCCAACTAAAGAAATGTTAATTAATTAAAATGAAGATCATACTATATGGATCTTCGACCACCCAATGTAAGTTATTACCTTTACAATATGCAGAAATCTAACGATTGTGAGCTTTTTCAGAGAATATACCTATATATTAAAGACGAGCTAGTCTATAGATTCTCAACGTAGTAGGTAAATGCTTTCGAAATAATATTCAAACTTCTAGCAGCCACCACAGTAAATAAGTAAATATAAACAAATGCTGCATTAAAAGTATCACTTCGAATCAGATTCAGAAAAAAGTGTTTTTCCGCACCATTAAAACATATTTTATAAGACCTATTCTTTCTCTGATGCAGACCATTTGGCGATCTTAAAATTTGGTCAGCAAAATATTTTCTATGATTCAAACAAAATCGTTCAGGTTTAAAAATTTCTGTAAAAATTCTAGTGCATCACATTTAAAACATTGGCTTCTGCAATAGTATAATTAATGCCTGATAGGAGGCGCGCGAGTCATTTCAATTATGTACACATATGTGCTATACGAGCATCTACAGAGCGCAATGTAAACATTAACATTAAAACTACGACTCCACTCCACAATTTAATTTTTCTGCAACTCTATCTTAGATCCTTAAATTCAAAAAATAGCAAATGCAAGCTGCAAGTTATTTATTTTATAAAGGAAACACAATTTGAAGACAAATTCATGCACTATTGACTGTTTTAGCAAATAATAAGAGATCTTTATTGTTTGCTATCCCGTCCGAAACATCTAAACTTGCATTAGTTTGAACGTCATTTCTCTTTCAATTTTATGAAATTTTTAAACTTATTAATTTTTTGCCCCTAGCAATGGAGCAGGGCAATCTTTGTTAAATCAACTTAATTCCGACACCAACTCTGCAGCCCTGATCCTGAATATACTATCGAATAATACCAAGAATTTTTCATACATACGTTTTGTTGCATATTTCATCCCACTGTCTGCCGTACATGTTGCGGCAACAACTGTTTTGTGGGCAATTTTTAACATATTTTTTGTGAAAATGTTGGACGTTTGTGCCGATATCACAACTATTAATGATATATAATGACATTTTGATATAACAAATTTCTGTTGGCAACGGAGTTTGTTGAATTTAACGTTACGTTTTATTAATTAAATGATAAATTTTTTGCGATATCGAGTGCCAAGATAAATTAAAGTCACTTCGTTACAATAATATTTTCAACGCATGCTTTCTTATAAAGTTTACAAAATTGTTTGTTAAATTCTCCACAAATAGAATAAACATATCTAAATATAAAAAATCATCATTGATTGTCTTTAAAGCAAAAATAATTGAGGTCAAACGTGCTTAAACAAAAGTACCACATTTGTGAGGTCACATGTAGGCCAATCTTGATATATGTTCATTTGCGGGATTCTGGAAAAAGGTTGCTTTGTGTGATTTTGTTTTGTGTTTTGTTTTTTTCTATCTTTCATTCATGTTCAGTTCATTCCCTTACAAAATAATGATATTTTGCCAGCTGTTATGCTTTTGTTGCTGTTCTGGAAACTCATATACATAAACATCCATTGATGGTTGTGTTTAAAATTCCATGAAAAACATCACAAAAATTTCATTATAATTTGCATAAATATTACAACGTGGTGCCGCAAATTACCTGACACAGCAGAGGCAACGTGCAACAATATTGGCCGCAACATTGGCAGCATCATTGACATCAGCAGCAACAGCAAAATGTCAATCACAATTAATGTTCAACGGCGAAGACACAGCCAACCCAAACCTTTTACCATATTTTATCGGAAAATATAGTGTAGCCCGGTAAAGGGTAGAGAAAGGCCATTAAACATGCAACGATTCGTTGAAGACTTATGCAGTGACTGTAAGGTCTTTCTCATCAATGTGAAAACATCGAACAACAAAACTTTTTGCATATATTTTTCTTAAATAATCATTACTCGTTCATTCCTTTATTTACATGTTCGCCTTCATCAACCAACCATCCAACGATCCCACCAGGTGGAAAAGAGCAGTTCATCAATATTGCATCGTTCAGCGGATCCCAGTACGTATCCGGCACCACCCGGTACCCCTAAAGCACTGAACGTTACCCAAAACAGCATATCATTAAGATGGTCCAGAAGCCAGGAGAAGCCACAGGCAACCAGTCCAATTATTGGGTAAGTTACCATTCCTTCCACACACCCACCCCTGGTCACAAATACTTCTTCCCATATGGCTTGAAAGTTCACAAAAGTTGCCTTGTAAATGGGATGAAACCCACCCGTAAGTTTGCATTAGTTCATGCTTGAAGAGATTTATTGGAAAAATGTTTCATGGATATTTGCACTATCAAATAAAAACCTAAAAGGAAACTATAATTCCGAGAAATTTGTTTACCTATCTTTCATAAACAACTTCATTAGACAAGCATGGCAATTGTTTTGCAAACAGATTGCACGAAATTCTGAAAAAATACTACGATTGAAGAGAGAAACATTTTCCAAGAATTTGAAATTTCTGAAAGGTTGAAATGTTTGTCAAAGACCAATCATATTAGAAATATAGGTTCGAAACAAAATTCTAATTGGGAAAAAGTCAATTAAAATGTTCTTTGATTTAGAAATGTATGTTTGTTTGTATGGCAAATGATTGAATTTTACTTCAAACTTATGTGATTTGTACAATAAATTGGCCACTATGCATTAAGGTTAGTTTTGTGTATTAATATGTTTATTTTAAAGGCATATACTTCTTTTCAATTTTGTATAGTAACACTTTTTCCATAACTATTATTTTAAATTCTTGTTCACAATTAGTTTCAATAACAAATATTTGGTATGAGCTAGATCAAACTCAGTACAGATATGTGGCTTCCTGAATTTGAAGGCAGAGAAAATGTTCAAATCTTGCATTTGGTACGAGTATATAAAAATATCTCCTCAGAGTTACAATATATTATATTAAAGTATATTAGAAATTCATTATTAATTCTCAGGGTCTTTGCATTGGCCGACCTAAGATCTGGAATTTGGATATATTTCAATAGGAAAATTTAATTTTTTATCGCTTCAGTAGGGCATTTCTTTTGGAAATTCTGTTTTTCTGACTCAGGTAAGTTCTATTTTTCAATCCGAAATATTGCTTTCTAAAATGTTTCCTCAGATTTAGAAAATGTTCAGATTTGTATTTTGTCCTGCCACAATTTTGTACAAGTAATTCTGGATATTGTGCACCAGGCGAAGTTGCT
>JAHXMU010025202.1:0-15241 GCA_019455685.1 Philornis downsi
AGTTATGGCGTTGCCAGATGGCTCCGTCGAATATGGGCAACCCTGTATCATATAATAGATATATATGTATATACCTTCTGTACATTCAAATTTATTGTACCGCCTTCAAAGTAAGCCATTTCCAAAATGAAACATTTATAAATAATAAATAATTCTATCACCAAAAAATGTTTCAGAAGCATATTCCTGAAGTAATTTCTGTTCCTACCGAAAATTTTTTCTTTTATGTATTCTATCGACTTAAAACGGGTGCCTGGATTTGGTAGTTCGAGATTTGAAAAGATATAAGAATCAGCTAAAGCCGATGGTTGTTTTATATTATTTGTTCATTTTTTTTTTTCTTTTGCCAGAAATTCATTCACAGTGATAATTTTGTGAGTTGTAGCAAAATGCATGAATTTTCTTTCCACAAATCTGGCCTTTTTCATCGAATTGTGCTCTCAAACACCGGTTAACGCCTAGATTATATTCGTCATTTATTGTCGTTGTCGACTCTCTTGAAAGGCGTCATTCCGAAGTTTATTGATCGATCTGCATGTCGAACTAGTAAACTTCCTCAGAGAACTTTACTCGATTGAGTGCTTGAAAAAAGTTCAGGTCTTTCGGAACTAGTCTAGCGGCAACAGGTCTCATATCTAAATAATCATGTAAAATGGTGCAAGGGCGGTTCCAAACTTATACGACCTGACGTCGTTTCTGTGAAAAGTGGCAACCTTATAAAACATGTTTTAAGTTTCAAGGCGCCACGTTGTTTAGTATTTTTATTTGAGCCATCAAAAATAATATCTCAGTGAATTTGTAAACAGGCAATCAATTGGTCACAATTATGTAATTCAATATTTCCATTTGAAAGGTCTCAGTGCAACCAATATTAAAGACAAGCTAGATAGATAGAAGGTATAAGCATTTGATTCAGATTTCAAACAGTGCTATACATCGTGTATGTCGCGCTTGCTTTCAACAGAGCAAAAACAGCGTGGTAAGAATGTTTTAGTATAGTGTTTGGCGTCGATTTATAACCATGGATGAGACATGAGTCCACCACTTCACACCTGAGACAAAGGAACAGTCAAATCAGTAAACTGGAATAGGAGAGTCGTGTCCAAAGAATGTGATGACGGTTCCATCCGCAGGCAAGGTCATGGCGTGTATTTTTTGAGATGCACATGACTTGCCGATTACTCGAAGTATTGTTTGCAAACATCGAGGTGATAGCAGCTCAAAGGAAAACGGGAAGGTATTAGTATCGGGAACCCGCGATCATATGACTGATAGTCATATGTTCTAAACATCGTACCACGATCGGTCAACAAAAGTTAAGTTACTGCCCACGTTATGGCTCAAAAAAGACAGTATTCTATGCTCATTAAAGAGCATCTAATATTATATTGCTATAACTGTCATTATTTCGTCCTAGTAAAGCAAAGAAACATGTTTCCATGCAGTAATAATTGACAAATTGCAATACCAATGAACGAGATACGATAGCGCTTAAAGCAAAATTTGACTCCCATCCTAAGATTTTTTTTTTTTTTTTTGGGAATTCATTCATTTCTGATTTTGTTCTATTGCAATCGAACTGCTATATTTTTTTATCACTTCCAGAGATTTATCTACTTCAGTTCAGATCGCATTCGTTGATTTCTACTGCCTTCGTTTGACGTCAAAGGATTTTTGCTGAATTGTGGATATCGATTTTGTTAAGAAACCGCAAAAATGTAAGAGCACAAACGATGCAGTAAACAGCCAGTTGTTATTTACTTTTTGGATTAAATGCAATTTCTATTCACCCGAAGCACAAATAAACTTTATCAATTAACCACCGGTAACCCTTCACAACCATTGGCATTTATTTATGCCTACCTAATGCATCAAATGTTAATATTACCAACACTGAGGCCTTACGTGACGGCTTTCAATGCCAATGTATAAAAGGCTTTTGCTGGTATTCGCTCCAAGGGTATGACATTCTATTATCACAGATCTCTATGTGAAAGACATTGTCTATTGACTGGAGGGCATGAATGAAGGGGGACCTTGCAATATTGTGATACTTTTCCCTATCGAATTCATAACATATTATAATCGTTGGCAGTCACATCAGTATGAAATACAAGTGCACTTCCTTGTTTATTCCAACCTGCTCCCTATTCGAGTATCACCTACAATATTATGATGTGTGATATAAATAAGAATTATACTCAGTTACAAACTAGGGATAATATCGAATATGTTTAATACTGTATGCCCAAAAATCGTCCGGCGCAAAGTTGAATAAGCTTTTTCTGAAATAGTTGATCAAGACCGATCATAAAATATCTTACACAACCCAATTCAAAATGGATCAGGTACTGATATGACTTTGTTTGGGCACGATTTATTACTTATCCAATTATGACTTGTAAATAGAAGCAGAAGAGCTGCTGCTCTGTAGAAGCTGTGCTATAAACCCTTCTTAGGTGTGACTCCAAAAGTCAAAATATTTTACGCCCTCATTCTCGTCAATAATCAGAAAAAAGTGGAGATTATCAAAAATCTGCAGACCAGGTGCAGTGCGAGAGACACACCATCCTTGACACAACCACACCGAAAACGATACTAAAAGTTGTACTAAAAAGGATTGGGGCATTCTGGAATTGCCTGGGGATCTATCTCATCGACAGGGATCTAACTATAAATACATCTCCTTTCGCCAAATGGACCACTCAAGGGGGATCTCACCAAGTGAAGTTTGCACCATTTTGAACAAAATGCCAGTGCAATGCATGCCATTTGGGATAGTAAGGAAGATGTCAAAGATGTGACTTTCATCTTTGACCGTAATTGGATATTGTTTGAAATATCGCAATTTATCTCCATGCACATATTACAGGAACCCAAGCAATAGGAACTAATCTAGGTTTAATAGAAAATAGGGCTGGGAGAAGGACCATTTCAGAACAGCGTTTCAAAATCATTGAAGAATAATTTCACTGATTTGGCAACAATAAAGACAATAATGAACATAAAACGATTGAGCAGTGCAATTTGTTTGGGTTTACTGATACGTTGCGATGCCCACTTGCCCTTCGAAAGCTCGTAATGCAGTCCCACATATCTTTGAACTTCCTGCATCTTTGAACTTCTAACAAGCTCACTCCGGTTGAATATGGATTGCTCTACACCAAGTTTGGTATTCGATAAACAATTCAAAGTTAATTACTTTACAAGAAGACATTGGAAAATAGGCTGTCACTCCAATGATTTCGGAAAGAAAAGGCTTTTTTTTATCATATTTTTACAGACCCCCTGCATTTCTCAGCGTTTTGCGGGCACCAATCGTGGGTCTTGAGGAAGCTTGTAAGCACTTATATGTTATCGGGTGGTTCGGAAAGTTCGTTCGGTTTTCGAAAGAAATTTATTTACAAATTTATATACAAGAAAAGAATTATTTTAATATATCATACAAATTCCCCTTTTTTCAATAACTTCTTCCCACTCTCCTACCTCAAAAAACTCGCGTGTTTTTTTTTCTGAAAAAAACGTTCAATTCGATTTTTCACTTCCTCGTCGTTATGAAAATTCAAATCCTCCAAGTGGTTGCTCAGACTGCAAAATATGTGATAGTCAGACCGGGCGAGGTTAAACTTCCCAGCCAAGCTCTGACAGTTTCTGACAGGTCCGCAAGACAGTGTAAGGGCGTCCATTGTCATGATGGAAGATGACGTCTACCCGATTGATGAGTCTCGGCCGTTTTTCTTCTAACGCCGCTTTCAGTTTTTATAATTGTGCGATATTGTAGACCACATTAATCGTTTGATTGTTGCGAGAAGCTTAAGAAAGACTACTTCTTCGACATCCTCCCAAATCGACATTGCCTTCCTAGAGTAAAGGCCCGCTTTAGAGGTGGATTGAAGAGGCTCATTTGGTTTCCCCTATGATCTTTTCCACGTTACATTGTTGTAAACTATCCATTTTTCATCCCCTGTGATGATGTTCTTCAGAAATGGTGTCTTATCCTTAGGCTATCGCAGATGTCAACGCTATTCAGCCGGTTGGCCCACACATCGAGGTTGCTCACAAATTCGAGCTCTTTCATGACTCCGTGAATGGTTGAGACTGATTTTTTTCATTATTTTAGGTTTTCCCTAACTGTTGCACGGGGATTAGCAATAATCAAGTTATAGAGTTTGAAGGAATTCTACGTCATCGAAAGTGACGTATGGTGAACTAACGAATTAACCGAACGAACTTTCCGAACAACCCAATATTAATGTGATAGCTCTGTTGGCTCTTCAATCGCCAATCAATTCATTGATTCTAGTAGAGTCATGACAGAAATAGGTGCTTAAACTTCCATGATTTCCTGGCCATAGAGATCTTTTTGGGAACGAAAGTGTTAGCGAGACGGATAGGACAGGAAAGAATAAGTGAGGGTCTGCTTTGAATGCAGTTAACGCGAAGTTAACTTCCGTTTTAACTGTTAAAGAAGGCCGCAATTAATGCATGTAAGAGTATGTTTTTCGGGAAGTTGAAAATAACGCTGTGAAGACATATTTCTGAACTTCTACTGTTTTTTTCGTCAAGTTCTCAGACAGTTTGAATAAAACCAATTAAAATGTTGAAAAAATTTGGATTTAATTTGTGTAAACTAAATTTTTTCCTATTAAATAGATTTTGAACTTAAATTGCGTATGAAAATAATACAGTTTTGTGCTTAATGTTAAGTGACACCAAAGGGAAGGAAATATCACTAGGTCGATATAGATAAGGAACACATACTATATAAGAAATGACAAGTAATTTCAAACTCCTAAAACAATATATTTTTGGCATCAAAATTTTGGTGATGAAGCCTGAATCATACAAAAGTGGCTAAAATTGGCGATAATTTTTTGGCTATGTGAACTGAAACAATTAGATTATTATCAAGACTATGTTTATGTTTCTACTTTTATGATTAAAAACATATAGAGTGTTTCATTAAATTATTCTACTCTAAAGCTTCAAAATCTATTTACATCAACTTTCACCACCAGGGTCGTGCTTACGCTCATCCAAGCGGATAGGTAAGGAAACTGTCGTAATCTATTATGTATCATCTACTTTATTGTTGCTGCTGTCCTAATATTTTAACAAATCGTTGCTGGTGAAATTTAACGACTTATTGGCAAATAATAAAGTTCATTCTATAATTTCTAATTAAACGGCTATAAAAATGTTGTCTGTCAAAAAAGTATCGGGAATTGATCATCTTAGAACCCCGCTTGTAGAGGTTGTCAAAATTCTATCATCTGTACTGGCGCAAAATCTGAGTGCAATCTGTCATTAGGCTTCTTTACAGCGCTCGATTTTCAAGCTTGTTTTGCGATTTCAATAATGTATAAAAATATCAGACAAAGCATAAGTCTCAAATTTTCTATTGCAAATGGATTTTTGGATGCCAAATCGCTGAAAGTTTTACTGAAGGCTTAGGGCATGTCGACTTGGACTATGAAAACACGTACACATAAGTGGTACTTTCCCCCCGATAGAACAAAACCGACATTTTCTTTACATAATATTGATAAGAACAGGAACTTTTTATTTGAATATTACATAATACAGGGTGGCTCAATAGAACGTGCATATTGCATCATCTTTTTTTGCGGGGTAGAAAAGGCGCGGGCGGGGAGGCGCCTACGTCGTTGGGTTGGCGGGCTCATGGAGTTTTAGTCGCTATGAATCACTTCGACGGGAAGCGTCGCGCATTTTGCGTGCGCGCATTGTACCAGAACTCTCGTTCATATATTGCTACTAAGCGACTATATTGTGCTGAATATGGACTACGGCGAATTTGTAAAGTTCCAAGTGCTAATTTAATTAAAATATGGGTAAAGCGTTTTGAAGAGACCGGTTCAACATTTAAACCACAAGCAAATGGCCGCCCAAGAACATCTAGGACCGAAGTCAATGTTGAGAGAGTTATTGAGTCAGTACGAGGAAATCCACAAATGTCGACTCGCAAGACTTCGTCTATCTTACAATTATCGCGACGAAGTTTGCAATGAATTTTAACATTAGATCTTAAACTGCATCCATATAAGCTGCAATTAACACAAGAATTGAACTAGTCTGACTTCATAGCAAGGCTCGCATTTGCTAATGAAATGCTTAATCGATTTTCCAATTTTGACAATATCCTTTTCTCTGACGAGGCGCATTTCCTTAAATCCACAAATGTCGACTCGCAAGAGATCGTCTGTCTTACAATTATCGCGACGAAGTTTGCAACGAATTTTAATATTGGATCTTAAACTGCATCCATATAAGCTACAATTAACACAAGAATTGAAAGAGTCTGACTTCATAGCAACGCTCCCATTTGCTAATATCCTTTTCTCTGACGAGGCTCATTTCTTTATGAATGGGTTCGTAAACCGTCAAAATTTTCGTTACTGGAACAGTGAAAATCCCAAAATCAAACACCAGAAACCATTGCATAGTCCTAAAGTGACAGTATGGGCAGCAATCTCTGGCAGAGGAATAATTGGTCCTTTTTTCTTCGAAAATGCGCGGGGCCAAAACGTCACGGTTATTACGGAACGCTATGTTGAGATGTTGGACGGATTTTTGGCTCCAGAAATTGAAAGTTCAAGAATAGTGAATTCCAGAACTTGGTTCCAACAAGACGGAGCTACCTGTCACACATCAAATGACTCCATGGCGGTGGTGAAGCAGATGTTCCCTGGCAGACTGATTTCGAAAAGAGGTGATATCCCATGGCCCCCACGTAGTCCAGACTTCACGCATCTTGACTTTTTTTTGTGAGGATACCTCAAAAACACAAAGTCTACAGTAATAATCCAAGAAACATCGTTCAGCTCAAGGAGAATATCCGTGGTGAAATGGCAGCCATTACACCAGTATTACTGAAAAAAGTTTTCAATAATTTTCGTTTGCGGTTAGAGGAGTGCCGTCGTAGAGAGGGTCACCATTTAACCATACCTTTTGTATTTATTTTTTAATCTATTTGTTAAATATGCACGTTCTATTGCGCCACCCTGTATTATTAAAATATACTTAGAGTTGTGTTGACTGCTCAAAGATCCAGAAAAGAAGTGACTGCCTTGAAATTACTAAAATTTCACTAAACTACAAATGTTGCTGATTTGAGTGAAGTTTATATTCTTGTGTATGCGTAAAGCCAGCTTCAAATCAGCAACAGCATGAGCAGCGACGCAAGCATGCATTGACTTCACCAATGCAATTCAAGGGCAATAAACGGATTAGCTTAATCCCTTTGTTTGTTTTAAACAAAACAACAACAACACAACAACAGTAATTAGTATAGGCTGATGTTGTAAAGTAAATGTATCAGGGGTTAAGATGCTGGGAGTTAAGATACAACATAGTTTAGTGTACAGTGAGGAATATTAGAATAGGTGCAGTATACAGATTTTGGAATAGATTTGTTAAGTTAGTCTATATATTATATAAGATTAATAATGTTCTTTAGAACATTATTAACATTACGTTAGATGAGGTCAGTAATAATGTAACAGGTATAGCGCATTTAAAAGCAGTCGAGATGTGGTGAAAGATTTCATTTGCTCTGGCCGGTCGTTAACGTCTTTCACTGAAGTTAACATCGGTAAAGTAAAGGAAGTGGTGATTAAAAGTTGTCATTTAACTTTGGGAGATATAACTGCCGAACTTTTGGTATCCCATAAATCAATTCGTATCACTTTTCACGATTTTTTGAGTACGAAACGCGTTGCCGCTCAACTAGTTTCAAAATTCCTGAATTTTCTTCAGTGGCTAGAAGTCGCTGACGATATACTAGAACGAGTCAATTCCGAACCTACATTCGAAAAGCGCATTATAACTGATGATGAGGTATTTAGAGTTTGGCTTGGAAATTAGTTAACTAGCTTCCGAAAGCACCTTCCAACTGAGCCAGAATCGAAAAAATGACGGCAATATCAATCAAACGTCATGGCAATCTCAACCGTTGTCTTTGATTGCCGTGGCGTTGTTCACTCAAAATTCCCGCCAGAAGATCGGATAGTAAATATAGAAAATTAACTGGGCATTGTGAGCCGTTTGAGGAAGGAAATTCGTCTAAAATGTTCAGATTTGTGGAAAGAAAACTCATAGATTGCGTACGATGGTAACGCACAGTCTTGCAATTAGAAGCTTTGAACCTTTCAAGTCATCCAGACCGGACATGATTTCACCGGATGAACTACAAGTGGTGGCTGATATGCTGATTCCATGATTTCATGAGCTCTATATTGGCTGCATTGACCTAACTTATATCCCTGCTATGTGGAGGGGGGAGACCTAGATGGTCTTTATTCCCAAAGCCGTGAGAATCTAACATACGGGACCAAAAGATTTTAGACCTATCAGCCTGTAATCGTTTCTCTTCAAAACACTGGAGAGACTCATTGACAGCATAGACCGAAAGCAGCTGTCAAATAGACAACATGCTTACTGCAAGGGTACCAAAATCGCTGGTAGAGACTTTGTGCTCGAATGTGGAGTTGCATTGCAACCGGGTGCTACAGACCCATAGAGTAGCAGAGGTGGTAAAACAGGCCTCACCTCCACCAATGGGGATTATGTTCCATACTAGCATAATCAATTTGGTATCTCCTGGCTGCGAAGAAAGGGTTGACAATATGCGGTAGTACCAAAATTGTCAGCCCCTTTTCCCAGATAGCCCAAGTTTTGCTTGGCTATCCCAGGAGAACGTTGGCAATCGCATTGTAATATGCCCAGTGTGTCGCACACCGTGGGTAAGGCCTCCATGGCGAGACTCACGTTAAACCCTCGTGGACTTCTGCAAGGGTAGGTTCACTGAGACTCCTCTGCATGACTTGGTCGGATTTATCGAAGGTTCACTCACCGTCAAGGAGTATGCTTTGGGGCGTTTAATAACGTTTCTCCCGATGCGATAGTTCCAGCACTATCAAACCTGGGAGTAGACGTCAGTATTAGAAGGTTAGTGTACTATCTTCTTACAAAGAAGTGTATCAGGACTGAATTGGTGTCGTCGGATCTGAAGAGATTTGTCAGTAGGGGAACCTCCCAGGGTAGTGTTCTATCCCTCATACTACGGAATCCCCCCTGAACAGTACTCTGTTTTCTTTCGATTAGGCTGGTGTCAAGGTTGTCGTAAACGCAGACGATGTGGCAATAACAATAAGGGGGAAGTTTTTGGGAACACTCAGAGACATCCTTCAAAGAGCCGTTCTCACTGTAACTATAAGTGGGCGGAGGAAAATGGTCTCGGAGTAAATTCAAACAAGGCCGAAGTGGTTCTGTTCACTTGGAGGTATTAGGGACAGCCATATCTCTAGTTTCCGTGGCATCACAATGGACCATGTGGTCTAAGAGAGTCTGTCTATGCAGAATGCCACACTGACCTAACCTAAACTAACGCACTGTCTTACATGACTATCAATATAAGCGTATTTCTGGCATAAAACTCAAGAAAACCTTCGATTCACTAGATATGGCTCAGGTTGACTTTTTTTTTTGTTTCCAAAACCAGAAGAAGAAAATTCAGGGAGACTTTATTAAAATACTTAGATTGAGAGTGGGTTATTCGATAATGTAGTTGTTTTATCTCGGAAAGAATCTACTTTGAAGAAGGTGCAATATATTTGAATGAATAATAAATACTTTGCATTTTATTGACCAATTCCCTGTATTTTGTGATAGAATGGATTTGTATATTTTTTGTTTTTTTTTTTTTTTTTTGTTTCATTACAGTGCTAAAGAAAATGTAGAGTATGGCCTGTTTATTGGGGAAGATAAAAGTGATAAATATATTATTAAATTCTTGTATTCTTCCCAAATATTTTAAATCATGTCGAACGATTTATGAACCTTAGTCTGGGACTGAAAGTTGACACCATTGCCGCTCTCCTTTTTTAAACTACTACACAGATGTATTGGTTTTATGAAAATCTATATTTTTTAAGTAGGAGTGGCTTTAAATCTGCGTTTTTTCTTTGATAGCGTGAATTTAAGAGCTATCAATTATGCTGGCAGAAAATTGATCAAATCGAAGTTAAATTTATTGTAAACACAAATGGAGGTATGTAAATTATTCTAAGCTTCTTCTAAACAAGGCCGTCCGTCACTCAAAGCCTCAGTGTATAGCGTTCACAACAAAGAAGTTCATTCATTCAGACAAAATAAATATCGCGAGTAAACGCCTAAAACCTAGAACCGAAAGCAACGTGATTGCGTGATTTCCAGCAATAATCATGCGAACACAGCGCAAACCACCACCATCCTCTGGAGGACGATTTATGCATACATTTTTGACTTTTCCTGTAGTTCCTCACCTTCCCTTTTCCGCTCGACTTACACAGCAAACAAAGTATGGAATTTTTGTATTACTTCCGTTTTGTTTTGGATGGAAATTGCAGGACTTTATGCTCCTTTCATACAAATGGGAACGGGAACTGAGTTGACAGGAGTGGTAGGAAGTTGTTAAAATGAAACGAAATAGACCCTCAACCATAACAGCAAAACGGCATAGTTTGCCTACGACAAAAAGCTCGATTGTCAAGGGAGTGTTTTCTCCTCCTTCACTACCACCGGTTCGTAATAATAAAAATGCATTTTTCTTTCAATTAATATCAACATAATTAAATTACTAAATGTCTGGCACGTTTAGTGAAACTTTAATAGAAATGCCTGCTAAATATTTGGCACTTGACAGGCGAAGACGGTTCGTTTGTCTACTCATTCGCAGCAAAACATGTGTGAGGAGCTAAAATCTGTTTATTATTCGGCCGCCACTGCCAAGTTTGGTAAATTTCACTATTTTCTTACACTTCACATCATCAAAATATCATTCATAATTGAGGTCTATGAAATTGTGTTGTATGTTTTTAATTTGCTTTGTGCTGTTAGATATTTTATTACACTTTCTGTGTAATGTGAAACATTTGTGGAATATTGATGGCATTGGGTGCTATCGTTGGGCAAAGCAACAGTGCTTTCTGACCATTAATCACCGTTGGAAACGTGTTTACAGGTAAAATGTGATATTTCGAAATTGAGTTATTCTCTCTTATACTCAATATTTAATCCACGCATATTGAATTTTGACAGCTGTCAAATATCTCGAGCATTAAACTTCAAAGAAATCAGTCAAGTTAATAAGATTTGAGTGTGATATTGCTTTTCACGATGAGCATAGATGAATTTTGGCAAAAAAAAATTTACACATTTTTTGAAAAATAAAAGCGAGCCATTAAACCAAATAACAATAGAAGCGATATCAATATCAATTTCCATATCGCCGCCATATTTTCAAACAATTTTTTCCAAATATCGATATCGGTATGTGATAGTTCGTCGTAGTAAAAAGTTATAAAAAAAACTGATCGCATGAATGATATATGGAAGATCTACGCATTCTACGAGGGTGGCCTCACATTAGCCGACTTAAAAAATAAGACACACAAAAGTCGAGAAACATTTCCTATATTTTTCAACATAATCTCCTTTTCGCTCGAAACGCTTTTTCCAGCGATGTTCAATAGTTTCTATGCACTGTTTATAGTGAGAACTGTAAATAGCCATGAATCGCAGACTCCACCACTTCATTGTAGGCAAATGTTTTTTCAAGTTTGGAAATAGAAAATAATCTGAGGGAGCTAAATCTGGCGAATAAGGTGCGTAATGAAGCAATTTAAATTCTAATTCATTCATTTTGGTCATCGCTATAGTGGATGTGTGAACTGGAGCATTGCCTTGGTGAAACAACACTTTCTTTATCGGCAAATGCGCCCTTTTTCCATAATTTCGTCACCTAAACGCTACAATAAATTAGCACAATATTCGTCGTTGATGGTTTTTCCGTTCTAAAGATGATCAATAAAAATAATTCCATGTGAATCTGAGAAAAAAAAAAACAGATGCCATGATGTTGCCTGTTGATAGAACCGTCTTCGCTTTCTTTGGAAACTTTTCTCCCCTTCCAGTCCACTGCTGTGACTGTTCTTTTGCCTCAGATGTGAAGTGGTGGACCCTTGTCTCATCCGTGGTTATAAATCGACGCAAAAATTCCAGTTTATTGTGGTGCGCTATTGAAAGCAAGCGTGGCACCCATCTTGCGCGTAGCTTTCTCATCATCAAATCTTCGGACAATATGTGATGTAAGTACAGTACTTTTTCAAATGACTATTATTTCAGGTAGCTCACGCACCTTTAGCCGACGATCATCCAATACCATTTTGTGGATTTTCTTAAGCGTGCCTGGCGCGGACATCTCAATTGATCGACCACTACGGTGTCTGTTTTGGCAGCTAGTACGGCCTCGTTTAAACTCTGCCACCCAATATTTTCCGGTCGTAAACGAAAGAGCAGACTCTCCCAGAGTAAAATGTAGCTCGACTTTAATATTAGTTGGACTGAGACTTTTCAAATGGAAATATTGAATTATATGTACATAACGGTGACCATTTTTTTCTATGTTTACAAATTCACTGAGATCGTTTACTTTCGAGGGTTTAAATAAAAATATTAAACGACGTGGCGCTGTGAAATTTAAAACATATGTTTTATAAGGTTGCCACTTCTCACCAAAATATTTTTTTTCTAACCACTAGCACCATCTACACGTCAAACTGGCTAGCTTTGGAACCCTTATAGAACGGGTGCTATTGCTTAGCGATGATTTCAAACTTCAGTTTAGAAATTTAGAGGAATCAGAATATTTTACAAATATTTTGTGGATGATATTTCACTAGAGGAGATCGAAGATGAGAATTCATTGATTCTAAATTTCGTATATTTGTTTAGTACTTTTCAATAAAAAAGACAATATTTATGTGTACATACTTTATTTTACATTTTGTTAAAAATAGGGAAGTAAAAGGTAAAAGCATTCTCTTCTTCCGTAATATATAAATATGCAGAATGATTTACCTCAGTACTTACACATTGTGATGTGAACAGAAAGAAGTAAAACAAATTACAATTATACTGTTTATTACCAAAAATGTCAGTTGAATAGTAATCGTAATTACAAGGGGGTGATATTACTAGTTCTGAATTAAACCCAATACAATTGTAACACCTACAGCTCTGATAGACATTTTGTCTCAATTGCACTGAAACAAAATACGCAGAGTTCTGTTAATGATGATGAATGATCTTCTAGTTAAATTTTTCTGGCAATATAAATAGAACAACTCTGTGCTGAAATATCTTACCCGATAGAAAAATCAAATCCGAAAATATATTTGATTTGTTTCAGTTTCTGTAAACGAAATTGAAAGGAGAAAAAAGGTTGTGGTACAGAGGAGGCAACAGTTAATATGCAACATTTCATATGTAAGTCATTGGATGAAGGGATAGGAGTGCAGCTGGAGCTTTTTATGATTAGTCGAAAGCGCTTGATCCAATTGACCATGATATCTTACTTCAGAAATGCAGATTTTATGATGTGCATGACAAAGAACTCTTTCTCTTAAAGAGCTATTTAACGATGTGGTTACAATTTGTACAAATTGTTAATAGTAAAAGTACTTTGAAACTAGTGGAGCATGGAGTCCTCCTGGGAAGTTTATTGGGTGGGCCCCCTGTTATTTTCTCTTTATATGAATGATTTGAAAAATATTGATTTGTCACGTTAAATGTTTGTGTACTTTGATGATATTGCTATTTTTATCCATATCATTATGCAATGGCTGTGAAGTCTGTCTTACTTAGAACGAGGAGCAAGTATATTAATAGAGTATTTACGTATTAATAAACTTTTCCTTAATCCAAATAAAACGATATTGATAAGATTTAGGCCACATTGTCGGTTCAACGACAGCTTTAGTATATACGTAGATGGGGAAGAAATTCCAGAAGTTAATTCAGTTATATATTTGAGATTACATTTCAAAGTAATCTTTCTTTTACACTGCATATAGAGTATCTAAAGTCTACAGTATCACCTGCCATAGGTTTATTGTATAAATTTAGAAATAAATTTGACCAAAGTCATTATAACTATTTAGCCATTATGTATGGTTATAAAATCACTTCAACATCAGCAGAATAAAGCATTAAAAGCTGTAGCGAACTTGCCAATTTCGTATTCTACGCTTTTTCTGTATAGAGATGTTTTTCCAACAGTTTTGCCAGTATATGGTTGTTAGAAATTACACACGATAAATTTTTTCCGAAATTAGTATATCTTCAATACGACAAATAATGACAATTTGAGAGTAGATATGTCTATCTGAAAGAACAAAACAGCGTATAGAACATTCTGGCAGTAGTCAGAAAATCCTTAAAAACACTTTCATTATTTAAATCGTCAATGAAAGGGTATTTATAGCAAAATGTCGAATAGCTTCTGGTATGAATTTTGAGCTTATATTAAAGTACATGGTAGATTTTTCATAAATGTACTCGTATTTGTGTTTTGTATAGGGTGATTTTTTTAAGATTTAAGTTTTTCAGGTTGGCAGCACTGGTGGGTAATATCGTCCAAACGTCATTTGTCAAAGTGAAAAGTGTACAGTAAACTATGCCATTTCATCATGGAAAGACTAACAAATGAGCAGCGATTGCAAGTCGTTGAAATTTATTATCAAAATTCGTGCTCTGTGACAAATGTGCATCGTTTGATACGACCATTTTATGGTCGTCATAATCTTATTCGTGGAATACAGGTCGAAATGCTCGAAAAAGTGACGTAAAATTGGACCTTCCGAATGGACATTTTGAGACGGAACCGCAGACAACATTTACATGAAATTATCTATAAAAATTAAATGGCAAAGACCAATTTATCGATTCTAATAAAAAAAATTTAATACATGATGCCAATTTGAGTGTTTTATTCTATTTAAAAAAAAATCTCCCTTTAGTAAAACTGTGATTATTATTCAAGCAATTTTGATGTAATTATTTTGTCAACTGGCCTCTATAATGCCATGTGGTGCTGAGACGTAATTTGTATTAATTTTTTTTTTTTTTTTTATAATTGTATTTATTAATTCATGTACAAATATATATCAGATTACAAAAATGGCCTCAGCGCCCTTAAGGCATATTAGAGGCAAGTTGGCAAAAAAAAAACATGTACAAAGTAATTACAAATTTAAATATTATTAAAATTATAATTATGTATGAAAGAAGAGATAAAAAAAAACATGTAGTGTATAAAAAATTATGTCAAAACATACATGTTTTGAATCCGAAAAATACTCTTTAGGATTAATCCGCAATTACATAAGTTTGGTTCAATAAA
>JAHXMU010025204.1:0-15828 GCA_019455685.1 Philornis downsi
TCTCCATGGAAATCGTACGTGCGGCTAAAGCCCAATGGCCACACCGTTTGAAAGCTTGTGTTAAAGCAAAAGGCGACCATTTCGAGTGAATACAATTTTTTTTAATAACCAATATTGTCTTCTAATAAATGAAATAATTTGGAATACAATGTGAATATTGGTATTTTGGCCGTTTTTTTTCAAATCAAATTTTGGTCAAACCAAACATTTTCAATATTTCCTTACGGGATGCAAATCCCTTAGTGCGCTGTACTGCTTACTGTACAATTACAATCCCTAAAATTTGCGAAAACATTTTTTCGAAATTGACATTTTTGTAATTTTGTAGGTTTTTTTATTCTCATTTAGCGGCTTTTTGAATATTTTTGTAATATTTTATGCTTTTTCATAACAATTTTGAAATTCCGATTATGTATTCACCTACCAGATTGATCTATCCTTTCACCAGATATGGCTTCTTTTTTCTTAACGATATTTGAACGATTTTTCATTCTGCTACTCTTTGCATAATCCTTTACTCCGTACTTTTCTCTTCCAACTTCTTAGAAGTTTAAATCAAATCAAATCGAATCAAAGATTTCGACTATTTCACCAATGGACGCTCTATTTTCGAGCCATAAATATTGTTATTTCTTTTTTTTTTTGCTTCGGCGTTTATTTTATTTGCTTGTTTTTATCTACTTTTCGGCATTATGTGAAGAGAACCATTTTTTCAAATACCTTAGGGACACTTACGGCTTGTCGTTGTCGCGGTTGGACGCTATATTTCCAATACATGGATATATTTGTAGTTTACGAATTTTTGCTTTTTGTGTTTTAGCGATGTTTTCTATTTGACGATTTCTTAAATATTTGTTTACGCCACATCATGGCACAAATTTATGCGATGGGTATCATCTCCCTCAAACTCTGAACCCTTAGGATGCTGTAGAATTGCTGATTTTCGCGATTAGACACGATTAGACTTTTGCAGTTGGATGCTCTTTTCCAGAATATATAGATATTTTTGAGTTTTAGCGATTTGTTGTTTGGTGACTTTTTTGCGTGATCTTTGACACCTCCCAAATGTGGTAAGTTTGACCAAATATTTGGAGATATATTCAAATTTCTGTTACATATTTATTGTATTTATTTTTGAGACAGCAAAAAAATTGTCAAATTGCGATAGAATATCCGGCTCGTGGTAAGAGGGCTGACATTCCCTCATACGGGGTTATGCTCAAAAATAGAGAGCCAGGTTTCCGCGCCGGGAGCTTGTCACAATTATCTGTAGTATTTAGGGGCCAGTTTTGGTGACGAAGCCTCTCGTTACGAACCCGTAGCTATCCAGCTAAATAAATTATATATTATGGAGATATTGGACATTCTTGCTGATACCATGGGAGTTGAAGGATACTAACCAATTGGTATTATTGTCCTAGTTTTATGCTCTCTGTTATTCTCGTTATACATTTCGCTCTCTCTCTCTCTCTGTTTTCTGTTTATACGTTAGTATTTTCGTTTTGCACAGCAAGTCCTTTGCAACACGGTGGCTGCTGCTGTTGTTGTTGCTACTATAGTCCTTTGGCCATTGTTTTTTTTTGTTGTAAGTCAATTTAAAAGATGAGTATTTGAGAAATTCGCATTTAGTTCGTTACGAACCGCGCTATTCGACGGTGGTTACAGCGCTAAATAAATAACCGAAAAAAAACTAAATTTAACGAAAAAGAAAAACAAAAGGAATATTAATTTTTAAGAATACCAGTTAGTTGGATAATAAAGAAAATATCAGAAAAAAATTAACAAAAAAGAAACATTAAAAAATACTAATTAAAAAAAAAAATATTGCAAAAAATACAAGTACGACTTCAAAAATTTAACGAAATAATGAAAAAAATAGTGAAAATAGAAAATTAATAATAAATTTAATCATATTTAGCGAAACAATAAGTTAAGAAAACTAAACAAAAATATATCTAACAAGAAATGTGTAAAAAAAAATGAATTCAAAATACAAATGAAAATGAGTTGTTTGCCTCAATCTTACAATTTGAACGTATCATATAAAAACCAATTATAACGAGGTGTTTAAGACACGCAACACGAATTTGTAGCATTACGGAAATATTACCTTAATATAAACACAATAGAGAATAATAAAAGTAATTATTTGAAATACATTTGTATATGGTGATAATTTGCATTCCACCAATTGCCTCTTGCGAATACAGGCATTTAGTGCAACATTTACTTGTGAAAATGTCGTTACTTAATGTTTGTCTGTATTCCGTTGTCAGCTGCAAGGATTAATGACTATGCGTCAACAACTTCTACATCATCGTCTGCAATGTTTTCAA
Organism: Philornis downsi; assembly: GCA_019455685.1. Classification (NCBI taxonomy): domain Eukaryota; kingdom Metazoa; phylum Arthropoda; class Insecta; order Diptera; family Muscidae; genus Philornis; species Philornis downsi. The sequence goes on from JAHXMU010025204.1 coordinate 2,337, forward strand.
TTTAAAAAGGATATGTTTTGTTATAGACAACATCAACTATAGCAATAACATTAATAAAAGCAACGGTGATCAGTAAAAAAGTAAGAAACATTTCTAATTTACATTATGCGGTGATGGAATAAGGGAAAGTTGAGGAACAAATTATGATTAATAAATGCAAACAAGATTATTTACTTTAGTCATACTTTATGTAGGAGTAAGATTTAAATACACTTGATCACATTTTATGTATGAATAATATTAATTTCAATTAATGTTATCGCACTCTATGTATGAGTAATATTAATTTCAATTAACTTGTTTACACTTTACGTATGAGGAATATTATTTTTATACAACATCTTAATATTCATACGCCGCACACTGTGGCAGTAGCGAACGCTCAAACTTTCTTTTCTAAATAGTGGCATTATACTGAAAATAGTAGTTTTCCCTACTTCTCCCAGAAATCCTTAATGTTTTTCACTCCCATAGTATCGGCAAGATTGTTCTGGAATTCCCAAGATTTCAGCGTATTTAAAATGGTTTTTTAATAGGTGGATATATTTATGATTTTTGGCTTTTTAAATATGAAAGTGATCTATTTTTTAGCTCGCCTCATAAATAAAACTTATTTTATATATCTAATTTTTTAAACACCTATTAATTGGTGCTGGTTTTTCCGTTTAAGCGCAGATTGATTCGTGTCCACAAAAAGAAAATCGCTGAAATCAGAGTTAGTTGTGGCCGATGGTGCTGAAATTACTCTTTCATTAAATTTTTGTATCATCAGTTTTTATTATTTGAATAATTTTGCTTTTGAGTTGTTATCTATTATTTGTCTCATTATAAAACATCAGCATTAACTATAACCAGAACTTATGTCGTTTTTTGGAAGGGAATAAATTGAGTTCGATGAAAATTCAATGATAATCATAAGCCCTGATTGTTTGACCCTAGAGAGTTAATAATTAAGTTTTTGTTTATTCACACAATTTAATATTACGTTTAAATAATAAAATTTGCATACAGTGGCAATTGAATATTACTCATTCGTCGTGAAAGATTATGTTTAAAGGATAAGTCTAATTCGAATTCCATGTAAAAATCTATCTCTCCTGCAAGCTAAAAATTCTCCCTTCATTACAAACGCAGCAACCAGGTTAAAAATCTGACCAAAACAGAGTCACAGCGGAATTCGAAAAATACTTTTAGTCTTGGAAAAGTTACGTGTTCGAGCAAATTTCATTTCCCTGTATTGATGAACCTACAAGTAGGAAAGTTTCTCAAGCTGACGCTCAAAATCGTCGTTAAATAGTAGGTTTTGTTCAGTGAAGCCAAAAATAGGAATACATTTAAGCTCATAGAGTGCAAGAAGCTCGTCCATATACCATAAATTAAAGAAATTTATCTATATTTTTTAAGCTACAACCGTGAAACGTGGTGTACTTTGGGGGACTCATGATGTGTTTAATATAGAGAGGAAATATTTGGCAGATTGTCATATAATTATGATTGCTTTGTTGCCTGTGTAGCGTTCCACATATAAAAACGACGTGTTTCAAATAAGATGAAAAAATGGCTTTCAAAGATACTGTTCTTTTAACATTTTGCAACGTTTTAGACTTCCCATGTAAAGTAATGAGAAGTGGTGTTGCATCTTTTGGTGCTTTCTAAGTCGGCAAATGATTTTTCGATATTGTTATCAATATGGTGTGTTACGTATGAGTAATATAAATTGTGTGCCAACAATTGAATGAATAATATGAGTAATATGGATTGTTCAACATTTGGATATTACTCATACGTCATAATTGTGTATATTTGAAAAATAATTTAAATATGAAGATGATAACGGCAATACGAGCAGCATTTCTGGCAGTTACAATGCTCGCACCTATCATGTGATCATGGGTTCTATCCCCGATACAACCATAAAATCTATACATGCATCGCCGGCACCTCATTATGTCTGATAAATAGTTTGGTTGAGTAATGAACTACTCTAGCAAATGATGTGAGAAACTCACCTCTATCTTATTTGTGCATGCAAGACGTTTCTAACGAAAAATGGTAATATAAACCAAATTATCATCTAAATGATAATAGTACTTTGAACAACGAATATTACTAATTCTGTACAACGAAACTTTATATAGCTTTCATACCACCAATGCTACCATAAGTGCTAGTCACAAATATTTATTTGCAATATTACTTGACCGTTCAAATTAAAGGACTAGTAAAGTAAAGTAAAGTAAAGGACTAGTAAAGGTACTAACGAAGGACGCTATCGTGAAGATTATCCAATTTCTCTTAACTAAACGAGGTACAGTTTATGACATACGAGGTGTGATCAAAAAATAACCGTTGTTTTCAATTTTTTTCCAAAAGTATTTATTTATTCATCAATTTCTATTTTATTTCCTTTAAAGTAGTCCCCTCAGATATAATACACTTGTGCCAGTGTTTATTCTAATCCTTGAAACACTTCTAAAACGCGCTTTTTGGTATCGCCAATAGCTCCTGTTTAGATTTTTTCTCCTCAATCGTAGCAAAACGCTTTCCTTTCATCGGTGTCTTCAGTTTTGGGAAGAGGAGAAAGACAGCGGGGGCCAAGTCCGTTGAATACGGTGGTTGAGGCATGATTGCGGTTTGGTTTTTGGCCAAAAACTCTCGCACAAGCATCGATGTGTGAGCTGGTGCGTTATCATGGTGCAAAATCCATGATTGGTTATTCCACAATTCTGTGCGTTTCTGACAAATTGCTTCGCGCAAATGGCACATAACTTCAAGGTGAGCAAAACCTTACCATTTGACCGAACTTGACGTGCTCGGCCGACCAGGACGAGCATCGTCGTTGATGTTCGTCCTTCCTTAAACCGGTTATACCATAATTGAACTTTTGTTCTGCTCATAGTAGACTCGCCAAACGCCACAGTCAATATTTCAAATGTCCTTGCACGTTTCATTTCATTTTCACACAAAACTTAATACAGTTTCTTTGATCCATTTTTTCGAATAGTAAAAAATCGAAGAGCACACCAAAACACGACTAACCTTTTTATCTGTCAAAAACAAACTGACAATTCCAAATGGCTGATATTGACAACATATACAAAGACATGTGTACCAACATAACGGAAAAAAATGCTAAATCGAACATACGTGACTCATGAAATTTGAAAAAAAATCTTTTTTATCACACCTCGTAGTCCATAATACTTACATTAGCTTCTTTGTCCGATAAAATTAACTGTGGCGTATACATAATATTGGCTTTCATTGACGTCTTCAACTAAATTTTGCCTATTATTGTTAGTCATACGAACAATGTCAATAAATTACACAAAAAAATAGATATTCTGCCATCAAAATTTAAGACGACAGAAATGTCTTCATTGTATTATTGTTGATTGTCATTTTTGTGGTGGTCCGTAGGCGAATTCAACAAACGTTATAAACAAATTATCCGTAGTCAATTAGTTAAAACTCGTATAAATGCGAGCTATCAATATACAATTTTATTTATACGTTGAATAAGCCGGACACGTTTTTCATCTTTGCTGTTAAAAATGTTAATAACAAATTCATTACATTTCACTCAGTGTTTACGAATAATTTTACTCTGTTCATCCGCTGTTTTATGCCATGAATTTTTGTTGGCTTGTGGTAATATCGATGGATACATCATTTGCTCACCCTGACGTATGATTAATATTAATTCGCACTATCAATTTAAGTAGTAGTCATAATATAGATATCTGCTTGCTTTCAACACATTTACTATCAACATTGGACTATTTGATTTAAATTGTAATTTTCTGTTTTTTTTTATGGTAAATATTTTGTCATTTGTTTCGTCCTCCTTTTCCTCGTGTCCGAGTAATGCCAGCCTAAGATTTTATCGGTAATTATGTTAATATACAGTCTTTGAGAAATATTTATGCGTTTAGAAATAACTTACCAGAACATTATTTTTAGAATGAGATGGAATTACAAACAATATAAAATGTGGCGTTAACAGGGATAATGCTAATTTTCTGTTCACAATTAATATTACGCCATAATATGACCATTGGAAATTTAGTATAAATAATGCCGTCAAAATCGTTTCAATTTAAGCGTTAGCAATCGTTATCATCAGCAATATTTTGCACTACATTTCAACCACGATACACGTTTCACTTGAGAAGTACAATTTTAATCTTTAGAATAAGATTGTGTAATACGGAGACTGTAAAAATTGGGAAGTTTCCTGTACTGCTATTCGTAATTAACGCTAACAATACTTTAAATTTGATTATAGCAGATTTATTTCGTTTCAACGGATGATGAGTATCTGTTATTCTGCACAATGAAGTTGAATATCATTCAGGCGCCATCTTTATTATCAGAAATGAAGTATTATATTTACATTGACAGCCAGGTTGTATGCAATAACAATTTATAATTTTGAATTCAAGACTTGATAAATAATTGGTCTATCTGTAGGCTATAATGAAACCACTGCAATTAAATCAGTTATAGTTTGTAAAATACTGGAGACTTTTTGTATGAATTCATACGATTATTTATGTGTTTGGTAAAATTTCCCATTAAATGTGCGTAACGTTAGGATTATATTTGTTTGCATTAATATTCAACCATCATAACATGACCTTTGACATTTTTATTTGTTGTTTGTTATTATTTGTCACATGGAGTCCTAATGAATTGCCCAAAAATAGATGCTTTTTTTATCATCAACATTTGTTGTGTCGAGACACGCACATCTACTTCATAATATTGTTGAATCACGTTATTGTGGTTGTGGTTTGAAATCGGTTTGAACATTGGTGGAAATTTGTCTGGAATTAATTGCGTGTAATTTATATAAATGCGATTTATCAACACAGAATAAGATTTTACTCTGGTAAGTTTAATTAGTAATTCATGCAAGTTTACCTCTGACAACGTTTTACATCGTCGCTGAAATTTTAATACCAGATTTATTACGCTCAGCTACGTTTCATTTCACGGATACCCAGTTAGTCCTCTATTTTATGCTCAGTTTATAATGATCCGATATCGGTGCAAGTTTTTTTAGTTTTCTTTTTCACTTTGGTATATGGCGATCATTTAGGCGTATTCTTAATAGTCCAATACGACTAATCACTTGCTTAAGTCACACGTATTCCCATTACTCATACGTGCATGATTTGAATCTATATTAATCATTCGCTATAGAGAACGGAGAACTTGTCTGTTAAAATCAAACTATGAACCATTGAAAGATTGCCTTATAAATTAAGGCGGGATATTATAAAACGTTTATTGCATCACAGATATTTCTTTGGTTTGGTTTGATGGTGAAGGCGATACATTAAGGTCTAGAAGAGCTGTTGTCAATTTTAGTATCTGTGTCCTAATATTTTGATTTGTTTCTAGTGACCGGATTTGCTGCAATTTACTGTAGAGTATCCACTTAAGCAAACACTTAATACTTTAGTATATGTATATAAGTGTAATCTCTCTAAGTGTATATTCAAAAAAGATTGTTAAGGCCACTTCCAGAATATTCAATTATCATGTATGTAACCTCTTTCCCTCTTTATCTGTAAATAGAAAATTTCTAGAATTATGCTTACGATAGTAAGTTATGTTTGTTTCTGCTACACCGGTTATATAATCTATTGTTATATCTTTTTCACTTGTTATGTAAATAAGAGCATTCTAGAAATAAGTTTATGTTAAGTAACGCTATTCTGTAGATATTATTTTTATGTATCGCACCCATTATATAAACATGTGTTCTCTCAAATCTTTTAGCATTTTCTAGAATAAGTAATAAGTATTATAATAGAGCAACGTTGTGTATTTGGATGAATTAATAAAGTTGACGTTCAAGTGGAAATACGTTCCACGATTCTAAAGTACGCTAGTTTATTAATATTACTCATACGTTTATAATTCGAATTTATGTTAATCATATGTAACAGGTGATAGAGACTTATTTCTGAAATAAAAACGTTATATTTTCTAAGTTTTAATGACCCGTATGTAGTATATTTCTACAAGGCTAAGCAATTTTCTGTTTGATCCGTTCTTAGTTCAAGTTTTCTTGAACATTTTGCACTTTGATATGTGGCGATCATCCAGGCATATACTTAATAATAATAATATAATACTTATAACCATTTACTTTAGTTACATACATATGTTAATATTATCCATATGTAAATGGTTTGAATCTGCATTAATCATGCACAACAGACTGCAGAGAATTAGTTCGTACTGCCGTTGGAAAACAAACCGTGAATCATTTCGGATCATAAATAAGGACGGAGTGTTTTCTAAATTGTAATTAATCAAAAGCTCTTGGTTTGCATAAAGGTGTAGTAGGCGTCTTTTCCCATTTGTGATGCTGATATTTGAATTGCCCGACAGATTTGAAAATGCGGTATATCACGTATGAGTAATAATAATATATTGTTTGACAAACGTTTAATATTACTTATACGTCGTAACTGATTATATTTGAAAGACGACTCATTCGTTTTGATCTTAAGACTGATATTGGCAATGCGAGCAAGATTACCAGCAGTTACGACGCCGGAGATTGATATTAGCTATTAAATACCTATCGTCTAAAAGTTTCATCGAACTCATAGCTTTATGTGCGTTTTGTCTAACTTTGCTTTTCAGATAGAAAAATGGTATTTATCGACTCATACAATCATATGTCATTAACAACAAATTTTCATTCATTTTTCATTTTAATTTTTCGTGTTCAAATGATATTTGTGCTACCTTTTATCAACTATGTCACTATTCTGGTGAATATTCTAAGTCTAAATGGCTCATTTTCAGCAGTTGAGAGGAAAATTGTCTTTTCCCCTTTATAAATATTAAATATTAATTACCCGACTATTGATAGTAATCGTTTATTGCTTAATTGGTAGCCGTCAAACATTTCCATTTTTGGATATAAATTATCTGTTTTCAGGCGGAAGGTATGAAATTACCCCATTTTTTGTTAATATTATTGAATAAATATAACATTATTAATTAATTTCTTAAAGGTTATCGGGCTACTCCTTGCCTTCGCTTAGCTCAACAAGTAAACAATGATTTGCTTCATTTTGATAAGAACATGTTTTTCTATGATAGACATAAATCATTGGTATTGAGGAACTTATTGTTGTAAATATAACGTATACGCTTCAATTATTTATTAATCCTGTATAGATAATACTATTGTATTAGAGAGGTACGATAAATCGCAGGCCAGTTCTTAGAGATCCAATCCTTGGTGTTTCAAATCAAATAAATTTGAATGTCAAGATATTTCTGTTTAATTATTAAAAAACAGTTAAAATAGTATCACGTGAAAGCAGTAAGCGATGAAGAAATTAAATCTGTAATGCTGCTGTAAATGACTGTTTAATCTACAGCAATAGCATGAACAATTTCCCCGTCGCCTGTTGCATATGAATGATTCAGTCACAAATAAATGCGGTGATATTCTCAATTTTTTGTTGAATCATATGCAGGTAGTTATTTGAATGTTGAAAACATGAAGGCCTAAGCACATTTTGATTAATTATAGTGTTTTGATCTATATGGACCTAATTATAATTTCTATCTAATTGGAATTTTATGCAAAATGTCTTCAATTGTATTAGTCTATGTATAGTTATATAGCGGTTATTTAATAACTAATAATTACATTAACCAATTGCTTTAATTAATTAATTGAATCTGCGTTAATCATACGCACCAAAAGAAAATAAAATTTGATCTCACTATTGTTGGAAATTGAACCGTAAATTACTGCAAGATTGAATCATAAATAACGAGGATATGCTTTTTGAAGTTTTAAGAATTACAGATAATGTTTTTCTTAATGGTGGTGGAGGAATCAGATGAGGACATGTGAGGACCTTTGGTCAATTTTACCATTGACGTCTAACTTGAATTTTATTGTTGTACACTATAATATAACAGCCATACGGTCCACTACTACTAGAAAATTGCTTTTATCATATGTATTAGTATTCCTCATAGGCGCACGATTTAAATTTGTATTAATCATACGCAAGAGGTGATTTTATGAGTATCTGACATTAATGTCTTTAGTTTATTTCATATAGGTATATTCCTTTAGTTCATAAGTTTAGCATTTACACACTCTCCTGAGATAAGTATAAATCAGTGGTACTTGATAAATTTATTGATTTCTCAAAATATTCTGTGCAAAAGCAGATTCGGTTAATTTGATAATGATTTTGGTATTGAAAGACTCTTCTAAGATTCCCTTGGCCTATACGCATTTTTGGTTTAGGCTGAAAGGGATCTACCGCCGAACGGAGGTTGTGATCGTTATTCTGAAAAACTCTTTCTAGAATTGTCGATTATTGAAGCGAAGTACTAGATGGTAGTCGCCGCTCAAGGGAATGTAAATATTTATCCATGATCATATATTACAAAAGCGAAGTGTATTGTTTTAGAGGTCATTTTAGAGGTCCATGGTCAGTTTTGGAGGTTCCGATGCATTTTAAGAAAATTTGTGCGTAATGATACAACGTTTATTTTTTGTATTTGAGAAAATACGATTGAATCCAAGTAAAGAAAATTTTAGATATTCACAAAAATGTTATTTTCTTAAAAAAAAAAAAAAAAATTAATGCGTACGTTATATACAATTTCTGGGTTTAAACTCTTTATTGCTTTTACGAATATTGCTCAGTTCCCACAGAATATAAGTTTATGTGTACAATACTTTCAAACATCGTTCGTGCGCATTATTTTATTAGCCATTGGTTTTTTTTAGGCATTGTTTGGTCTCTAATACTAATAATTGGTCAATGACTTTTAATGAAACATAAAGCTTTAATTACTCATTAAAAATTAATACAAATTACACACTTTGACTAATTTATGCTGGTTTGCGGGCCAATTACATTTAGTATTCTTAAAAACTATCAAGCTTCTGTGTCCAATCACACGAGTCCACTTCCACGTGACACCGAACACCACTTAAATGCCGAATTTTATGTTTACAGTCTTAATATAATTCGTAAATTTTTATACCGTGGTCGTACAAGCTTATAATATGTACAGACTAGTTTAGTTGCCTGTATTTGTATTATTCATACGTACACGAATCGAATTTTCCATGCTTCTGTTTTGAATCAAACCTTTTTATGGATTAATTAACTTGCGTTACCTTATTACTTGGGTCTATAACTTCAATTTGATTCGAGACCAGTACAATTTTCTTCACTTTATGCATGATAATAGCGAAGACCTGAAAAGGAGATTTGAACTGATTTCTGTCAAAATAAGTGCATCCGCGGCAGCTGAAATTCACCACAATTTTTGGAGCAAAGTTGTATAAATTTGCATAACCACCAATGAACATAACGTAGGCTTCTCACAGGAAGGACATAGATGTTTATGATTTGTCTTTTAATATTTTCATAAGAGTTATTATAGCTATGAAAAATCAGTCATTTTGGTGAAATTTTTCATTTGACCAAAGAAATTTGGTGTTTGGATCAGAATTTTCAGACCTAAATTTCATCCCAAAAGAGTGTTTCTAACAATTATGATTATATAACAGTCGAATCCAACTAAAGTATTTACCTGTAATTCAATTTAAAAAGAACCATCTGGTTTGTTTAGATTTGGAAGCGGTATAAAAATGTTTCTTTGGAAAAGATAAATATGCTATTGGAAGTGATGGAAAATGTTATACTTTTTGAATAACTTCCATTTTTTTTTTGCTGGACAGTAGTTTTATCATATTCCCTCGTAAATTTCTTTTGATGTTTATTATGCATCGATCATCTGTACGTATATTTAATAGCTCTCTGCTATTAAAATACTGCTTTATCTAATTGAAAATACGTACACGATTCCAATTTTTGTCAATCATACGCAATGGAGAATTTTTTTTGTTAGAGTATTGTTTCTCACTACATTGAACTGTTTTCAAATGAAGAATTTTTTGTGAAATTTATAATAATTAATTACCGGCAAGAAGTTGCTTAAGGGTGGCGAAAAAAATAAGACGTGAAATTGGTTTTATCACACTTTTTACTGTTCAATAACCACAACTTCTTACTGTTCAATAACCCGATCGAGGCGTAAGCTTCCTTAATTTTGTTGCACTTGGATATATAGCATCCGATGATACGCTTTCTATGTTCACACCACTGCAGGAAATATAACCGTGGTCCATTTTTCTTTGTATTAATCATATACGACGAAGGGATAATACAACTGATCTTTAAGTGATAGAATTCAAAAATGTATTATGCTTTGATATAAACTAATTTTGAAATTAATACTAACGAAAATATGTGGTATTATATGTATCGACTTGTATTATTTATTCCAATACATGTCAATCATACGCAATGTACAGTAAAGGATTTGTTCATACTGCTGCAAGAAAAAGAATCCTGTAATATAAACTTAAAACTTTGCGAAATTCTATTAAACGTAAGCTTAAAAGGCTTAAAATAGTTGATTAATTTTAAATTATACTAACAGGAATATTTGAGAGTATTTATATCGACTTGTAGGTTGAATAGGGTCTAAAAATTGTGTTTTAAATCATCTCGTGGTAGCATTTAATGTTTGCACTACTATTTAGCTGTTTTGGCACAGCTCTTGCAATCGCTAATCCAAGTGTTGTGTTCCTTGCCAATCATGATGAACTGTCAATTTTTTCCCATATTTTTATTAAATACTAATTTCCCGATCATTGATTGTTGTTTATAGTTGTTGACCCGATATTGCTCATTAAAAGTTTCCGTTTAGTACAACTCTTATTTCTTCGATTCAGTCTGACATAAACCCTTAAATATTTATTAACTTCAGAAAGAAAACAACTTTGCATCAGAGGCATATGTCAGGTATAGGGCTAGCTTTAGGAGTTCTAACGCATTGAAGTTTAGTTTGAATAATGATTTATGTTAAACCGGGTGTATTTCCTTATAGGAAAACCATAGTTTTCTTAGACTGTATACATATAATTATTCACAATTCCTAACAAGTTGTTTTAACAATACGTATTTATATTACTCATACGTGCTTCCAGCTTTCATTAGTCACATATAGAGGGTGGCGCATAAGTAACGTTGATATTTATTCAATGTATAACTTTTTCCTTCTGCTTTTATTTAACGTTGGTATTTATTAAAATTTAGAATATAGTCTGGAAATATGTTCACTTTATGTTTTAAAATGGTGCCCATTATCTGCATCTACCTGACGTGCTCTTTTCAAATCATTTCCCATAACTTTTCTTAGAATTTCAGGTCTCAGCGCCCCCACTTTTTCTCGGCTATTGGCCTTAAGTTGTTGGATGGTTCCTGGCTTATTGGCATATACCTCACCCTTTAGATGGCCTTAAAGAAAAAAATTGGGAGCCGTTAAATCAAGCGAACTTGGTGGCCACTTAAAATGAGAAAAACGTGATATTATTCGACTGCCAAAAATTTCGCACAGGATGAACATAGTTGGACGAGCTGTATCAGCTGTGGCTGCATCTTGTTGGAACCACAAATCTGGATTGTTCTGTACCTCTGGCCTTAAAAAATTGTAAATTATTTCCCGGTATTGAATACCATTCCCAGTAATCGCAACTCCTTCATCGTTTTTGCAAAAATTATCATCTCTGAAGTTATTCCACACCATACTGTGCATCTAAGTGAATGCATTTGATCTTCAACAATTATTCTTGGATTTTTGGTGCCCCATATTCTGCAATTTTGTTTATTCACGTGACCAATTAGGTGAAAATGAGCCTCATCGCTCATTATGAGTTTGTGAATAAACTCATTGTTTTCTAGGCACAATTCTTGAAAACGGCGACTATATTGAATGTGAACCAATTGCTCGTATATGGGAAAAGATGTAATATATGTCAAATTCTTTGCATCGACCGCCTAGACATCTCTAACTGCTGAGAACGTCGCATGGTGGAAGTTTCGGGGTTTTCCTCAATACTTGTTTGCACCCGAGCAATGGTCACTTCATTTCGAACTGCACGAGGTCTTCCAGCACGCGGTAGATCACAGACAGCCCCTTGTTGCCCAAAACGTTGAACCAATCGGTAAATTGTTGGAGCGCTAGGAGCATTTCGAACATGAAAGAAATTTCGATATGATCTTTGTGTCTGAATAATCAAATGCTGACTTTCAAAGTAAAATTAAACAACTTTAGTTCTTTGTTCTGTGCTGAGTTTTTCTATCAGAAATTTCCCAAGTATTATTTAGTTAATTCTGTAAAAAGACAAAAAAAAAGGCTTAAAGAAATGTAGTCACTGATCAAATCTTAACGTTATTTATGCGCCACCCTATACATACACATAAACATATTATGAAATTACACTTTAGATGAATTTATGCTATTTATTATTAATGCTATTTTCAATTCGTTGATTTTCTGTGGATAACTTCTTTAATGAATGATCACCGATATTTATCATGACTTTGATATCTACATATTTTTCTATAATGGACGTGAAGCATTCTTGTTCACAAATTTGTAATTGCCACATATAATCCCACAGATATTCGTTAACTTTGTAATGAAAGCCGCATCGCCTTAAAGAGGCGTATGATGTATCTATGGATAGATTTAGGAGCCCCTAGGCATTACCTATTAGTTTGAAAAAATTCATAATTTCAATGCGATACTACTTCGTTCAAGTTTTCCTGGATTAAAAGTTTATAGGATTAAAAAAAATTACTCACACAGCTATGATTTGATTCTACGAAGGAAAGGGAACTTATTCACATTGCTACCGGAAATTGAAACGTGTATCATTTCAATACTGAATCCTTATGGAGGGAGTGAAATTCGTATAATACCAAATATATAATAGCCAGACATCTTAGCTAAAAGTATTTATTTAGATTCTATGATATTACATCACGCGTAATTGTGAAGATACACTTATAAAGAAAAATTGACCTGATACATGTCCTTCAACATAGAGTTAACTGCGATGCATAACTTATTAAAGGACATGATTTGATACAGTAATGTTTACATAGGGGTTATTCAGTACTTGAGATGCTTCAAATTTTTCTCATACAGTTTATATAATGAAAACTTCATATATTTTCTGTGTAGGTAGACCACTTGACATTCCTTAAATGCACATTTGTCATGATTTTAATTTCTAAACTAAATAAACATATAACTAATTTAGAAATGATATCTTCCACAAGTTTGTATTGAAAGACACCTTTATTAACACCTTTCTTTCATTTATAAAGGGGACATAAGTTACACAAATTTTGTTCAACGAGTAAACTCTAAATATTGATCGAAACTTGTCAGAAACATATTATTGAATATTGTACAATTTCTGTTTCTAATACAAAAACAAATAAAAAAATGAAATAAAATAAAGTAATAATGAAGAAATAAAACAAAATAAAATAAAATAAAATAAAATAAATTAAAATAAAATAAAATAAAATAAAATAAAATAAAATAAAATAAAATA
>JAHXMU010025205.1:0-18201 GCA_019455685.1 Philornis downsi
TTTTTTCTTTGATTTTTTTTTTAAAAACATGGGTCCGTCGAATATGGGCAACCCTGTACTTTTGAATAAATTTACATCATCAAGACGATAATTAATCCGAATTATCATAAAGAACCCTCTTTAAAACTTAGCTTTTCACTTATGAAAAACACATCATTGCTTATATTTTACAATTAAATTAAATTGGTTTTCTTTTGCCTACCTCTTTTTCTTAGTGCAACTCTGTGACTTATTTAAAGTAGTCGTATACTTGTTGAACGCCAATTGTTTAATACTATTGACATTTTTTTTACCTAATAACAAATGTAAATTTCATAGTCACAACTTGTATTTCTGATATTTATTACAGCAGATTTAAATCGATTTCGCAAGGCGATTAAATGTTATCCGATATTATGCCAGATCTACAAAATAACAAACAAAATGACAAGTTGTTTTGTGTGTTTTTTGCAGTTTCTCTGAATGCTTAGGTATAAATTACCGCACCTATTAAGCCACAATTGTTGCCGGATTTTGCTCACATTGTAGCGCAACTATTCCACCCAAAAAGGTGTCTCACAACGCAGCGAAAAAACATTAACATTTTCAATAGAAATGGATCCAATTACAACAGCACCTCCACCGCCGCCATCACCATCAGCACAGTCATCATCATTATCATCATCACGCCGCATTGCATTGCATATTTTTATCGGAGTTGTCAGTGCGCCAGACCCGGTGCGCTACTCAGTAGAGTGGACGGATGGATGGATCTGGTTACTAAGTCAGTTTTCGTAAGTTTGTCACTAAGCCACTTGGTCAGTTGTTTTGCTGTGGAATGCGAAAACGAGTGAATTTTCGAAAAAATAATTGAAATGTCACTCGAACGTGCAGTGTTGGCTTGGCCGGTCTGATTCGCTCGCCGGCATAGTTAATAGCAGCTGCGTGTTATATAGCCGGCTTTGCAATTGAATGTCGCAGGCAGCAGTAGTAGCAGCAGCGGCTGTAGTTACTCGGTCACACAAGTCAGTCTCAATGTCCATCAACGTCAAGTAGCTGCATTGTTTTGCTCTGCTCACTCACACGCTTGGTGATTATGGCATGATGACAGCAATAACAGCAACAGCCGCCGCCACAACATAACAATGCAGTGTAAATGTTAATGTTGCTAAGTTGTTTTTAACGCCGAACGAGCCATCGGGGTCTCGGATACGCAAGACTTGTAACAAACAATAGTTTACAACTGTTAACATAATTTTTATAGCCACAACAACAATAACAACATCACTATAAGATTTAAACAAAGCGACACAAGTGTCACATTATAAATCTTTTTGGCCGTCTTAAGTCGCTGCAAATACTTTCGCATTTAAGCGCATAGAATCAACTTAGTTTTTGTAAAAAATTTAGCCTGTTTGTATGGCCTTGTCTTCTCCTCGCCTTGGCTTCGTCTGCTTTGAAAGTGTAACATAATCCTTCCTTTTCAACTGTCAGTGATCGCATTTACAATTGGTATTAAGGGAGCGGCCTAACGTTCTCTCTCGAATGTGGGTTATTATGACAGTTCTGTTTTAACCTCTTTCTGTTATTATTAGGGTGATCAAAATAGGAACATAAATATGGTTAATCGGTGTGTATACAAACACCAAACCGATAGATTTTTGGAAATTCGGATGTAGATTCACTGTTCGGTCAGGCCTTTAAGGAAAAACAGTGAGTGATGCATATGAAATTTGAGTATATCAAGAAGATTTATCAAAGACCTGAACTGTCAATTCTCTTCTTTTGTGTTACAATTTATCAGTGCTGGAACGGATTCAATTGAAAAGGGCGAATAATGATTTGTGAAACGTTAATGATAATCAAAAAGTTTATAGAAAAAGTGGGGCTATGCGAGGGTTAATAAGTATTTAACATTGCACAAATAAGTCTCCACCATTTTTGCCAAAATTTGGCCATTTATTGTGAAATTCAAAATATGGTTTTATTACTACTACTTTTTTGTGTCTTTTTGGCAGCATACGAATACCGTGTCAATAAAGAATTTCATTTTTTGAGGGTATCCAGGAATCGTCCCCATTTTTGGTTTTCATATAAAGTGCTGTGTAGGCAGACAATGTGTCATCGATTGGAACAAGTGATAACGGATTGACCAAGTCCATCGAATACGGTGGGTGGAGTTGGACTTGCCAATTGAGGGGTTTTAAGTAGGTTTTGACCGGCGACATGTGGACGACTTGTTACCATGCAGTAGAAAAATTTATTTCTGAAAAATTTATTGCGTGCAGCGGGTACGTTTTTCCCAGAGCTTTCATCAACTCATAATAAACGATAGCACACCCATAACATATTGGCAGAAACTAACAGTCTATTCTTTAAGTTTCTCTAAGATAAAGTGGAATTTTATAAACTTTTGCGACAGTTCGTCAAGATTCAACTGTCAAAAACAGAAATACGCTGTGGATATTGAAGCATGGCCACATGGTGCCCGTGATTTTCTTTTCATCGAGTTATCGCAGCGCGTTCATTTGCTATTACCAGTGATATACGATACAAAAAGCTGTTTTGTAAAGTCGACATTAAACATTTCTAGGCATTATTTTGTATACAACCAAATTTCCGTCCTTTTTCAACGATGTGTTGAGTCACTCCTAATGTAATTGCAAGATCTTTTTGCGTTTGACATAAATCTTCCTTCCTAATAATTTGAATCTGGCATCTTTGCACTCTTTAGCGTCTTTGTACTTTTCGCACCCATCCTTGTTTTTCCATCACACAAACCACTCTTAAACTTTTGAAACCAATCATGACTACTTTTCCCACTTAAAGCAGCCTCGCCATATGCTTTTTACAAGCAATTGATGCGCCACAGCTGCAGATTTATTCAAATTAAAGAAGTACTAAAAATGTCGCGCATGTAACACTTATTTGTCCTAAATCCCGAAGTTTTCGCACGAAAAAAATGCAATGCTGGTACAAAATCGCTAAATATGTAGGAAACTTAAATACATATTCAGTATTTTTAAAAGACCACTTTCCCATGTCTTATTATTAAGTGCGCAACTAAGTACCCGCTGTTTGCCAATAGATGGCGACAGCTGTAAATATCATAACCTAAACGTTATGAGCCAAGCTTTGGCATGTAGTAAACGTACCATCTCGACGCAATAGTGATTTTCATTTGACGTTATATTCTTTTTGTTGTGTGAATATGTATGATTTTGTGCCAAATAATCGGTATAGCGGGGAAGCCTTGAGGGAAAACCCGAAAAACTTTCGAAGACATTGAGTTAACGGCACTGCTTGATGGGGATCCGTTGCAAACACAAATAGAGCTTGCTCCAGTATTAGAAGTTACCCGGCAAGCTATTTCCAAGCGATTGCATGCGTTGGGAGTGATTCAAAAGCAAGGAATTTGGGTTCCTTATGAGTTGAAGCCAAGGGACATTGAGCGTCAATTTTTCGCCTGTGAATTACTGCTTCAGCGTTAAAAAAGTGCTGCAAGGTGTCGTAAAGGTTGGTGAAAAGTGGATTCATTTCAGCAATCTAAAGAAAAGAAAGTCATGAGGGCTCCCCGGTCATGCTTCTGCGTCGTCGTCTCGTCTGAATATTTACGCTGCGAAGGTTATGCTCTTTATTTGGGGGGTCAGGTCGGTGTTATTTAGTACGAGCTGTTGACACTAAGCGAAACCATTACTGTTGAAACTAGGCGAAACCTGTGAATAACTGATTCAGCGTTAAGAAAGAGCTTCATGGTATTGTTACGGGTGATGAAAATTGACTTGGGAAGTCTTACCCCGCCACATTCTCCAGATATTGTGCAGTCAAATTATCACTTGTTCCATACGATGGCACACAGTCTGGCTGACCAGCAGTTTCACTCATATGACGACTTCAAGGAATGGCTAGATTCGTGGATAGCCTCAAAAGATGAACAGTTTTACCGTGACGGAGTTCGAGCTTTGCCAAAAAGATGGGAAAATTAGTAGTTAGCGATGGGCAATGCTTTGAATGAAACATTTGTAAACATGTGTTCATAAAAAAGTCGATTAAAAAAAAAAAAAAAAAAAAATAGCGAGAACTTAGTTGCGCACCTAATATTTCTACTGCATATTGATTGACCGCCGCGGGTCGTTGTGGTGTGGATGACGACCTATTTATCATTAAATCAATAATTTTAAAGTAAGCTTCCTCCTATCCAAATAAACGTGCGATGCCATCCTCATCATTATCATGTAATATATCTCTGTTACAAGTCCTGCTCGCCATTAAAAATGCTTGTACGTCGACGCTTAAATTCAGATATCCCATATTTTAAGGCTGAAAGCAACGATACGGATTCCTCATTAACACTGAGAAATTCCACTTTTAACTCGTTATACTTTTTTAAAAACAAATCTACTGACCAGATAGCGTTCAATTTTATTTATTTTTTGAGAAAACTTAGATAATGAAATGCTTGAGCTTTTGGAAACGATTAACTGATTGATTATGCCAACGAAAAATATTGACTGGATAATAGGGCTGCGTTTTCTTGCCTGGGTCTATTATATTTTAGACTGTCTTCGCATGATTTAGCAAATTTCCAACTAGGAGAGTAGCAAAGTTCCAGAGAGCAAAAAAAAAAAGCAATATTATTAGAATCGAAATATGTTTTTGTTAAGATCTCTTATCACTGTTATATTCAATCCGAAATTCGGACAAAAAAAATGGCAAATATGTTGTGGCAATTTAATATCTTTCTCTCACCGAGAATCATACGATATAAAACCAACACTATAAGTATTATATTCAAGTATTTATATAAATCATATAGTTGTGTTATTATGATCCTTTTTAAGGCGTATATTTTAGGCCTATATCCTTAAGATGCTTCTTAATAAACTTAATACAATTCGGGATGTAATTATTACGCTTCTGATAAAAAATTTATATTTATCGTTCCTGCATAATATACTGTTCATGCCGTGAGAAAACACGAAATGATCCGGTTTAAGCGAAAAAGTTGGTTAAATTTAGAATCGTAAAATGGATTTTCCGAAAAATAATTTCTTTAGATCACCTTAATTATCATTCTGTCCTCGTTCGCCTTTTTGCATTTAACAACCACATGATTAAATGGAAACCTTAAGAGTTTTTGATTATTTGTTGTAATTGTTGCTGCTGGTGTCATTAAATTGTTTGCCAGCAATTTCCGTTTTGTCGAAAATTTGGAGTGTAATGTTGATCGTAACATTAATATAAGTTTTTATCTTGGAGGCATACAGAAATTTGGTCAAGACACAGTGATGGTTAGAAAAGTAGCACATTATTTGTAACTGAGCTCCTACAACTTAAAAACAAAAATGTGACAACATAAACACTTTCATATAATCACTTTTAACATCAACAATTTTACGTAATTTAGAACTCCGAGTCTAGCCAAACATTTCGGATAACAATACTATATATCGCTTGGATCTACAGTGCCGTACGAACAGTAAAGCTTTAACTATAAATGGGGGAACCCGGCAAAGACGCAGTATTCTCAAACATAACATGTCGGATTAGCTCATTTTCGGTAAAAAAAACGAGAACAAATTGGGATGATGCCTCCTCACATCTATCACTTGATATGAAATATTGCTTTTAAATAGTATATGGAGTATATGGAAAATCTTATAAAGATTGTGGAAAGGTAAAGTTTTCCAGAGGTTGGTTTACAGGTTGGTCTTTGCTTTCGCACCAATTTTTCCTACTTTCAACATCTGCGGCTAAAAGTGCCAAACCGCCTGTGAACGGTGTTACAAAATCAACAACCACTATTTTTGTAGAATAAAATAGTTTTATGTATTTTTGTAAGACTACGCTCACAGTTAGCGCTAACCTATTTCAATTATAAGATAAAAATGTTAGGAAAAAAACTATAAAAGGGGAATATTTCGCAAGATATTCTTAGTTTATGTAAGGAGAAGTGTTAGCATATTTTGAAATTTTATCCTTAACGCACTTGTTTATGAATAAGGTATACTTTTCCCGGTAGAACAAAACCGAATTTTTTTGTATAATATTAATAAGAACAGAAACTTTTATTTAAGTATTACAATCATATTATTAAAAAATACTTAGCAAGTTTTTATGTTGACTGCTCAAAGATCCAGAAAAAAGTGACTGCCTTGAAATTACTAAAATTTCACTAAGCTACAAACATTGCTGATTTGAGTAAAGTTTATCTATTATGTATAAAGCCAGCTTCAAATCAGCAACAGCATGAGCAGCGACGCAAGCATGCATTGACTTTACCAATGCACAATTGCATATGCAGTAATTAGCATAGGCTAATGTTGTTAGGTAAATGTATGATGCTGGGAGTTAAGATACAACATAGTTTAGTGTACAGTAAGGAATATTAGAATAGGTGCAGTATACAGATTTTGGAACAGTTTTGTTAAGTTAGTCTATATATTATAAGATTTTCTAAAGAACATTATTAACATTACATTAGATGAGGTCAGTAGTAATGTAACACACTTTTACCAGACAGGCAGATGGAAGGACGGTTGACAGAGGGATGATCAACAATACACAGAATGGCTGCTGAATGTTGGTACATTGAAAAAACTCAAATATTTTGGTTTTTTCGTTTTTTGTAATTCGTATGAATTACATTTTTTTTTATTCATTTGAAAAAAAAAAAAATAATTTCTTTCAATGGATTTTAAAAATAATTCAATTTAAGTGATTTACTCTCTCGATGGCATATGTACTACTTCGTTATTTATTATTACCCGAAGGCATTGCGGTGGGAATCGCTTCAATTATCTTTCACATGAATTACTTTAAATATGCAGTAAAATGAGGGGACGCTGGGGGTCAACAAAGTGTGGGATTTTTTTTAAATCAACTTTTTGACAATTTTGTGACATAACAGGCTGACTATGTGACAAATTGAACTATCTTGTCGAAACTACAAAGTTAAAAGATATTATCCTTCGGCGTTGTTCAACATTCTTAAATAACGTCTTGATACCAACATTGGCCAATCATTGACCTATATTTACATAAGTTAACGTTAACGCATAAGTAACGTTAAGATTTGATCAGTGAATACATTTTTTGTTAAGCCTTTTTTTCGTCTCTTTACAGAATTAACTAAATAATACTTGTGAAATTTATGATGGAAAGGCTCAGCACAGAACAAAGAACCAAAGTTGTTCAATTTTGCTTTGAAAGTCAGCATTCGATTATTCAGATCATATCGAAATTTCTTTCATCTTCAAAATACTCCTACCGCTAAAACAATTTACCGATTGGTTCAGCGTTTTGGGCAACAAGGGGTGCCTCGGGAAGACCTCGTGCAGTTCGAAATAAAGTGACCATTGCTCAAGTGCAAGCAAGTTTTAAGGAAAACCCCGAAACTTCCACCAGGCGGCGTTCTCAGTATTTAGAGATGTCTAGGCGGTCTTTGCAAAAGAATTTTACATATTTAACATATGCTACATCTTTTCCTACATAAGATGCAATTGGTTCATGAGTTAAAACCAAATGATGCACAAGAACGCATTCAATATAGTTGCCGTTAACGTTACTTATGCGCTACCCTTTACTTGGGATTCCAGACGAATACTTCTGTCATTGCAAACTTTATACTTTATATGGTAGGATGTATATTATTATAGTTCGAGTAGTTATTTTAGTTTGTTTCCATTTAAATAGTTATAACTCAAAGAGCGCAAAATTCTAAAGACTAACTTTTATGCAAAAATATTTAACTTATAAAAAATTTAAAAAAACAAATATGAGTATATGAATATTTATATTAAATTCGTGAAATGGGGCAGGTTCCCTCTTGCCCAATTAAAATGATGCAAAAGTTTTTGTTTTTGGTTTATGAAACCTTTCTCTCTGCTATTTTAAGACTCTCAACTGCCTACTTGCACACTTTTAACAATTTGCATTAACACCAACCATTCACTTTTTTTCTTAAGCATTTTTTTTTTCTTATTCTCTGCACACGTCGTGAAGTGACATTCTTAAATTATTCATTCTCGTTATTGTTAGGAACGTATTTTTCCTGTATTCCACTGAGCTTTTTTCTCCCCACCGTAAAATGTTTCATTTGTGAGATACTTTAAAAATTTAGCATTTGTTTTGCTGCCTGTATTTGTCACGGGGGTACATTTGAGTCGTAGGTGTTGAGTGTTACTTGTTCGATATCTCTAGGTTACGGTTCGAATAACTTGTTCAACACATGTGCTGGCACAGCTTTATGACATGGCACATTTGCTTTACTTCAGAGTCAACTCAAAGAAAATTAAAAAAAAATACAAAATCATTTATTGAAAATCGTTAATGATTTTTTTTTTTTCATAATAAAGTTTAAACACCTTTTTTTTGAATCGGAGCAGTTGTTGATTAAATTGGAACTTGATATGAAGGAAACAAATGGCAGCAAATGGGAACAAATGTGTATGACTGGTAGCAACTTATGTGAATTTGTTGGTGTTTAATGAAAAATAAATAAAATTTAAATAAAAAATTAGCTTACTGCTACATTTGAAAAGTAGTTCATTAAGGAGAGGAACACATTTTTCTAGACGAATAATAACATTGTTTGAAATATAATAAAATGCTTAAGAAATTAGTGACATTTATATATGCGAAAAGTAACTGAAATGCAGACTGAGCCCACACGGTCTATGTTAGAGGCAGGCATTTGTAGCATTTTTGCACACCCGAGTCTTTCCGGTCGCTTTTTCTTTACTTTACTTCACTTCATTTGCTTTTGCAAACATGAGCATTACTTTCCGCTTTTGCTCTATCTTTATTATATAAGATGTAGCTGAAAATTTGCATTCCTGTAGTGTCGTTCATTATAAAGAAGCTCGACTGCAACAAATTCTATTTTGTTTTATTTTATTAATTATTAATGTAAGCTTTAATTTAAATAATTTGAATATAAGTTTAAAATTGGCGAAGCTTAAATAGAAAATTATCTTTGAAGCAGTAAGAATTCATTTTTAGTTTCTAAGAAGCCGAATCAAGATGATATCTCTTGCAGAGTGCCAAAATTATTTCAAAATCACAAAATTGAAAAAATCTCTAAAACATTTATATGTTTATAACTCGGAAAAAAATTGACCAATCGCCAAAATAATATAACTTATATTTCTTATGGAGGCTTATTTCACCTAATTGCATCAATAATTCACAAAAAAAAACGAAAAATACTCGTATAATTAAAAATTATGATTTTTTCTCGATATGGCGCTTCACCTTCGGAATTTGGTCGCGTTTCGATTTTAGCGTTTTGTTTTAGAATTTTGTTGATGTTGGGTGTATGATTCCATCGAAGATCATAAATAATCCTGGTTTGGGGATTAGACGCTCCGTTTATGAGTTATATACATGTTTATGTTTTAGCGACTTTTTTATTCTGACGATTTTTTTCCTTACTCAGTCGAAAATGCCATCATTCCAACAAAGAACTTAAAGACTTTTTCAAATTGAAAATGTATCTGACCTCATAACTACAAAAATAAAAAAAGAGAAACAAAGTCCCTTGCATCGCACCAATAAGACATTGACGAGCTTCTCAGTAAGCTTACACACATTTTATTTTTAGACTCAGCCAGTTGGATATACAGTTTAACGACGATTGCAAAAGTCACATATACTTTGTGGTGACCGCTGCCCAAATAACGACAAGTGCTCAATAATCGGAGTTAAAACCTACCATGTTATGCATAATAGCAGCGTGTTCTACTTTATGTCGCGGCCAGTAACAATCACATAGCACAATCTCAAAGTCACGATCTCACAAAAATTAACAAAGAAAAATAAATTCCTATCTCTTCGATGGGACCCAAATTTTATACCGAAAAATCGCTAAAAATTTATATCTCCGCAACAGAGCGCCCATTTGCAAATATAACTAACTTTTCGCGTTTCCAAAATGGTTGGGAATAGGGATGGGATAAGCATCATGGGATAAGCATCATGTGACAACCAAAAATATTCAAAATTTCGCTAAATGGGAACATCGTCAGTCACGCCAAATAAAACCCTCAAGTCAAAAAAAGAAAGAAAAGAAGGAGCGGTAAAACCCGACTTTTTCAATATATGGCGTAAACGAATATTCAAGAATATTCACGTAAAAAATTTGCTAATACATGTAAACGTATCCATATCTCGGAAATGCAACGTCTTATTGCGAAATTTATTTAATTTTAGGCCGAAGGAGTGTTTCTTATTAGCTGTCATCCATATTAACTGTTATCAATATCAACTGTCATCAACATGTACTAATTTTAGAATTAAAATTAAATTTTAGAATGAATCAAATAAGTTCTTGTCGGCATGAAATATTCACAAACAGTTTGGAAGGAGTTCAATGTATAGGTAGTTTCTTTTGATTAATTTTACAAGTTTTCTTTTTCTTGTAAAGGGTGATTTTTTAATCGTAGTTTTTTTCTTTTTTTAATCAAATAAAACACTCAAATTTGAATCATATATTAAAATTTTTTTTTGGAATCGTTAAATTGGTCTTTGCCATTTCATTTTTAAAGGTAATTTCATATAAATGTTTACCGCGGCTCCGTCTCAAAATGTCCATTCGGAAAGTCCAATTTTTCGTCACTTTTTCGACTAATTCCACGAATAACGCGTGTTATGTTATCCTGTAAGGCTTGAATAGTGTTCGGCTTGTCCATATAGATTAACGACTTGACATAACCTCACAAGAAATAATCAAGAGGCGTTAAATCGCAAGATCTTGGGGGTCAACAGGGCCAAATCGAGAGACCAAATGCTCACCAAATTCATCCCTCAACATATCCATTGTTTCACGAACAGTGTGGCATGTTGCACCATCCTGATGAAGCCACATGTCAACCAAGTTCAACTCGGTCAATTGGGGCAAAAAAAAATTCCTTATGGTTGAGTAACACATGCCCAATCGCTAAGAACGGCGACGTATTGACATTTCACGATCGTCATTAACACTGGTCGCTACGGCTGCAATATTTTCCTCGGTACGCACTCTACGCATGCGAGTCCGATGGTTTTATGTCCAACAAAGTAAATTTGGTGCGAAATTTGGAGATAACAGCACGAATTGTTGATTCAGCAGGTCGATTATGACGACCATAAAATAGTCGTATCAAACGATACACATTTGTCACAGTGCACGAATTTTGATAATAAATTTCAACGATTTGCAATCGTTGCTCGTTTGTTAGTTTCTCCATGATGAAATTACAGAGTATACTGTACACTTTTCACTATGGCAGATGACGTTTGGACGCCATTACCAACCAGTGCTACCAACCTAAAAAAATTAAATCTTAAATAGTCGCCCTGTATAATTGTTTTCTCATCTTAGAAGAAAAGTGTAATTTAAATATTGAATAAATGGCTGAAGGATTTTTTTTTATGATTCTGAGTTTTTCAAAGGACTTAGACGGCAAACTTCCTGGCTTGAGCCTATAAGCGACCGAATAAAAGATAAGATGATGAAATATTTTAATGCCATTGGAAAGGGGAATAACAACTCAATTAGAAGGACATAGGCTTGTGGTCCTACCAAAATTTGATGTGACAAATAGGAGAAGAAAGGCAAAACATGGCGCATTTGCAAATCATTTCCGTGTACGGCAAATAAATAAATAAACAACATTTAGTTCATTCCAAATACTTGCTTTAATTAATTACGATCTGTAATTGTGTATAATAAGGAAAAGCTCCATTTAAAGTGATTGTTAAAATTCTTTTTATCATTTAGTTGACACAATTGTGTACTTTACTAACGCGGTGTTTGTGCGCGATCTGTCATTTAGCTTGTTTACAGTGTTCGATATCGTCAGTCTCTCTCAAATGTGTTTTGTGATTTTTACAATTGATGAAAAAATCGAACAAAGAACTTGTCTCAAATTTTGTATTACAAATGGAATTTCGTATGTTCAAATGTTACAGAGGGTTTACAATGAAACGACTTCCTCAAAAATGCCTACATATGAGTGGTACAGTGCATTTAAAAGCGGTCTTGACGTGATTGAAAAATTTCCGATCAGAGGACCATAAACGTCTTCAACTGCAGGTAATATCGATCAAATGACGAAAGCGGCGACTGAAAATCGTCACTGAAGTTTGAGAGAGAAACTCGCCGAACTATTTATGTCTCATTAACCAAATCGTCCCTTTTACACGATTGTTTGGTTATATATCCAAAGGGTTGCCGCTCTTCTAGTTCCAAAGGATCTGCATTCAAAAACAGATTTTTGTTTTAGAAACACAATCGCTTAAAATTCACTGAAGACATGCTAGAACGAGTAAATTTTGACCCCACATTCATAAAGTGCATTATGCGATGATGAGATGCATAACTGGTGATGAGACATAGGTTTAAGAGTTTGACATGCGAAACAATCGACAAGCTTGGGAATAGCGCCTTTCCACCGAAAGAAAAAAACGCCTCCAAGTCCATCAAAAGTTAAAGTAATGTTAACAGTTTCTTATTTTTATTAATACGCAATGTTTTTGTTCATTCAGAGTTTTTGGCAGAAAGTCGGAAGGTGAACTAAGAACATTATTTGGGAGGTATGATGCATTTGAGAGATCAAATTCTTTGGAAAACCTCGGATTTGTGCAAAGAAAACTCATGGAATTTGCATCGCGTTAACACACCATCTCACGAGACTATCATTACAAACCAATTTCTGACCAATAACTGAACAAATATCATCGAACAACTATCGTGTTTATTTTTTTTTTTTTTTGTTCGAAAATCAAATTACCATTTCAAGAATCAGTTTCTGGTTAAAATGACTCGTGCACCACCTATCGGGCATTAGTGTATTAGCCTTCAATCTTTCAATCATGACGCCTTGCAAGGTTTAATCTGAGGTTGATGAACGGAATATGGGCCTAAATAGAACAAACTGAAATACATTGGTTTCTTGGTGTAAAACGAATAGTATGAAAGCAATCAATTGTTTTCCTTTGTGGATAATTTTTCCGTGTTGTTTTTTACGGAGATTATATTTTAGGCTACATTTCTGCTCATAATGTACCCTTTGGCCTGTACTTTCATAAGCTCTTATTGATTAAACCTGTTCTCCCCCCATTATCAAAAGCTACAATGAGGGTGCAGTTGTTTTATAGAATCGGAACACAAACAAAACCCAACCAGGTGTTCAGGTGTTAAATTGGACGTGTAATAACATCAAAAACACGATCTATACAAAACATATATGGGAGTGTCAAAGTCAGAATTATTTTGAATTTAAAATATGAATGAATATGATGAATTTTGAATAACAAAACAAAAATTACGATAATTAGAAACAAATCACTGAGAGTAATATAAGTATAATGTAATATATAAAAGAGAAAGGAAATCAATTACGAGTGCAATTGTGATAGACGCTTTTATACGCACTGACCCTATCTATACGAACAGCAATAAAACAATACCCAAACGTTGTCATATGCTTTGACAGTTCATCCATAAAATTTATAAATTTATGTAGTGTTAAACAAAACAAAAGCAACAACGTTGACGGCTGTGTTCATTTCCTGTTTTAAGTGTAAGCATTTAATTTTTATGCTGAAAATGTGACATTAACGTTTGGACACACTTAAACATTACAGATTCATAGTATCGTACATAAATTTATATGTATGAATATGCTTTTCGTTCCAGTCGATCTCTGTAATATGACACTGACGCATAATATTCTTAATTTACACTTTGTAAGCGTAAATTTTTTAATAGAATTAGATGTTAGATAGCCCTAACAATAATCGAATTTTCTAAGCTTGAAAATAACACCTGACGCTGATAATAGGCAATTCCAAGTTATGATAAGGCTTGTTTAAAGAATAGAAAACATGTTGCTGACAACATTTGTGTAGAAACATTGAGCCCATCTTACCATAACTGAGCTGCTTTCTATATTGACCAGATCAAGAAACCCTGATTTTGGTATTTGCTATACTAATTTAAGCTATTTGATAGTCTACAAATCAAATAGTTATTAGTAAATATTTCTATAGTTTAAATAATGGTAGAGATACAAAAATTTTTATACTAAATTTCGTCATTTTTTGGTCCATCGTATTGGACATATTGATTGAATTGTATATTGGGCTGGCAAAAAATTGATTTCGTTTTTTTCATACAGATGATGCTTTTGTTATTTTTGGAAACTTTTCAGCTCTGCTGGCTAAATTTTATATTATACAAGAGTGGTCTTGATGAAACAACACTTTCTTTTTCGTCAAATGCGTAGTAGTTTTAGATAATTTAGTAGTCTCAAACGTAGTAGTTTTAGATTAGTAGTTTTAGTTTGGGAGCAGTTTTAGATAAAAAACTAAGCTTTAATGTAGTCCGGCGTTTAAATTATTCACTGCGAAGTTTTTACAACACTGATTTGGTGTTGCCTAGATCGATTAAGGAGAAATTGGTTCATGCTTATATCAGATATTCAGATGGCGTTTAATAGAGTTATGAGATATTTGTATTCACCGAGGTGTCGTGTTCATATAACGTCGTATGTTAAGCGTTTCTTGGGCTGTAGTTTTAAAACTTATATCGATTTGAGGTCTTTGTTGTTATTTTATAAAGTTGTTTGATTGCGGAGGCGCATTCTACAACACGTTCAGACTTTACTGGGAAATTTTGTTTTCAATTAAATTGTGAGCAGCCTTTATTAAATAACGATTATCTTATATTTCCAGATTACCGAACTTTTAACTTCTGAATTAGTCTTTTTTCATACTTTTTTTTTGTTTTTAATAATCATACCTTCTTTAAAATCATATTATATGTTCATAAATTTTATATTTAATTTTTATTAGGTGTTTTTTGTAAACTTATAATATTGAGCAGACTAAATCTAATAGATGAATTGATGTATATTGCAATTTACTTATAATTGGCCGGAAGGCTTCAAATTACATGTCAAAAAAATTAAGTAAAAAAATAAATAAAAATGGTATTTTTTCCACAATTTCATCACCTAAACTTTACAATAAATTAACATAATATTCGCCGTTGATGGCTTTTCCTTTCTGAAAATAATCAATAAAAATAACGCCATGTACATTAAATAAAAAACAGACATCACGACTTTGTCTGCAGATGGAACCGTCTTCGCCTTCTTTAGATACTATTCCACTGCTTTGACTGTTACCTTGTCTCAGGTGTAAAGTGGTGGACCCATGTCTCATCCATGGTTATACATAAGTCGATGCAACAGTTCGTCTTTATTGCGGTAAAACATCGCCAAAAACTCTACTGAAACATCTTCACAACGCTGTTTTTGTTCTATTGAAAGCAAGTGCGGCACCCATTTTGCGTACAGCTTCCACGTCTTCCAAACTGCGGCAATATGCGATGTATAGTACTTTTTGAAATGCCCATCATTTCAGCTAGCTCATCACAACCTTCAGCCAATAATCATCCAATACCGTTTTGTGGATTTTCTTAACTGTGCCTGTTGTGAACACCTCAATTATTCGACCACTATGATGTTCGTCTTGACAGCTCGTACGGCCTCGTTTAAACTCTGATACTCAATATTTTACAGACTCTCATACACAGTAGAATCTAGCTCTCTTTAATATTGGTTGGACTAAGACCACTCAAACGGAAATATTGCATTACATAACGGTGACCAAATGTTTACAAATTCACTGAAATCGTTTACTTTTGATGACTTAAATAAAAATACTAAACAAATTTATATATATATTTTATAAGGTTGCCACTCTTCACCAATGTGATTTTTTCAAACTACTGGTCAGCTACTTTTGGGACCGCCCTCGCATCATTATATAGCTTACGTTGCAAGTTCCAATTTATGATACGTCACAACATCTTCAGTGGTCAGTCAGTTTACTTTTAAATCGCTTTGTGAATATGGAGACACAAAAGAGGCAATTTTGCCATAGTTTGTTCTTTTAATTCAGAATTGCAAAAAGAAAACAAAACAAGAAGAACACGAAGCACACACGAATATTTTCGAGTTTTATGGTTTGGATGCCTTAACAGAAGGCACGTGCTAAAATTGATTCACGTTCACGAATACCGTCCTGAAAATTTCACGCTCAATGATGGCCGGATCCGTCGAAAAAATGAGGTTGATATGTACGGAGGTGTTATTGAGTCGGATCGAAATGTTTCTTCTAGAAAAGTAGCACAAAAACTGAAGATGTCGAATATGACCATTGAAAACCGTTTGAAACGGCTTGGATCCATCAAAAAAATAAAAATTTACCTTAACAAGAGTGAATAAGCACTTTCCTTTTATTGCCTAAAAGCAGCAGCCGTCACCGAAATGATATCAAATCCGAAAATAGATTTATTTTCTTTCAGTTTCTAAAATCTAAATCAAAAATAGCCAACAAGTTTTATTCTGGCAACCAAATCAAAATTTTTTTGAATTTTGTTTCTGTTTCATATGTTTAAAACCAACTTAAATACAAACCGTTTCGATTTTGATTTATACATCCGATATCAAAACTGGAAAATATTTTGATTCTGACTTAGTTCATAAAACAGTTTATTTGAGTTTAATTTGAAACTTTTCAATTCAAAAAAAAACATGAAATTTTTGAGCAACTATAAAAATTTCTGAGAGCCTCGTATCGTTAATTCATAGACTGGCGCCAGGCATTTTTCTCTGCCAAGGAACGAAACTATATTTGATTTCAGTTGTGATTTAGATTAAGAAACGAAACTGCATAAAACTCTATTTTCGTTTCAAGCTCTCGAATCAAAATATCTGCTTCATTATGTTTTGATAAAAAAGCAGAATCAATATAGGTTTCTAATTTCGTTTCAGGGAAAAAACGAGTCATACTCGTAAGTTGTTGATTCGAATAGGAATTAGAAACAAATTTCAATCAGAATCAATGAAACCGAATTTAATTTAATTTTAATGTAGGTCCCTGCTTAAAAGCATTCAAAATTAGCCCTGTTTGAAAAGCGTTGTCAGTGAATATGAAAAATCGATTCTTTGCAACAATTTCAAATAAAAGAGATTCTGTTCAGTCTAGATAAATGCGCTTAAACTTCATGAAAGCCTAAATTCTACCAAAAGAAAGTTATATTGTCACCTTGGTAGAACAGTAAGGGATTGATCTACAGGGTTGCCCATATTCGACGGACCCATCTGGCAACGCCATAACTTTTGACAGAGATGTCAGATCGCTTAATGACATACCGCGTTTGAAGCGTCAGTCCAAGCAGATTTTTACCATGGAACAATACACGCCACGCGAGCGCTCTGAAATAGTTGAAATTTACATTCAACAGAAGAAGTCAATTGTGAAAACTCAACGTGCTTTTAAAATATTAAAAAATGTGAGAAGTGCGCCTTCTAAGAACGCCATTAAGCGTTTATACGAAAAATTTTCGACTGGTGAGGCTCTTTCTAATCCGAAGAGGCCAAATAAAAGTCGACCAAGGCGATCGGCCGAGAATATCGCTGCCGTACGAGCCAGTGTTGAGAGGTCCCCAAGAACATCCCAAATACGCCGTTCTCAGCAGTTGGGCATGGCTCGGTCCACTTTACAACGGATTATTCGTTGATCTGCATTTGTTCCCGTACAAAATTCAATTGACGCAAAGATTGTTGCCTGCGGACAAGCCTCGTCGATTGGAATGGGCCCAACGAGTCATCGAAATGGCCGATGATGACGAGCAATTTTGGAACAAAATGATCATGTCCGATGAAGCCCATTTCACATTGAATGGGACCGTAAATAAGCAAAATTGCCGTATTTACGCCACTGAAAATCCTCAGGAGATTCAAGAATTGCCTCTTCATGACGAAAAAGTCACAGTTTGGTGCGGCGTTAGTGCGAAAACGGTCATTGGGCGGTTTTTCTTCCAAAACGAAAATGGCCATGCTGTTACCATCAACCAGGAGCGTTATCGCGACATGATGACCAATTTTGTGATGCCAATTATTCGTCGAAAGCGTATGAGGCAGTTCTGGTTTCAACAAGACGGCGCTCCACCGCACACAAGTCGCATAACAATCGATTTTCTGAAGAATTTGTTTCCGGGCCGTTTGATGTCGAAAAGTGCTGATTTGGACTGGCCACCACGTTCGCCCGATTTGACGCCCGCTGACTTCTTGTGGGGACATTTGAAGTCAAAGGTTTACGTTAACAAGCCAAGGACCGTAGAAGAGCTCAAGGACAACATTCGTGAAGAAATAGCCGCTATTCCGG
>JAHXMU010025211.1:0-14271 GCA_019455685.1 Philornis downsi
AAATTTTTATTCAAAACCAATAACGATTAATGTTTTATTGTTATTTTGCAAGGTTTCCTGAAGATGTTTCAAAATCGATAGGATGAAAAATGTTGCATAGAACCTGAGGGAGAGAACGATAAGGACGAATACAAGTGATCTGAACCGTCGCCTTGGAAGGAAAAACTATAGCTAAAAATCTGTTGAGAAAAGAGGCAAGCATTTAATTAATGATGATAAAGCTCTTATTGATATTAAAGCTTCGTATGCTGATGGTGGGGTAGATATTGAAGAAGAAGAATATTTCTTGCAATCAGGTGCTAATAAATTATTGTTTTCATGGAAAAGATTTACCTCGGCGCATGAATATAACAAAAGCTAATCCTACCTATCTCATTAGGCTACTTAGAATCCGGGATAATAACATAATACATCGATTAATTACCGTTTGTTTTATTGCTGTGGGTAAGCGAATGTTTCCTAGGATGCTTTGTACCGCTTACCCCTAAAACGCAAAGCCTCTCTACCCGATCTTGTAATTAAGCAGGCAAAGGATGATGCTTTGCGTAAAAAACAAAGTAGTGTGGCCTTGTGCCAGGTGTCCTAGGAAAAAGTGGATTATGTCTTGGGATTCACCTATAATATGACATCAAACTGATCTTGGAACTCTGTTTTCGAAAACCAACTAAAGGATAGAGTCATAGTTTAACAAGACAATTACGCACCCTGGCAACAGGAGCGGATATAGAGAAGCCGTCGGGAGATATCAGAAGATTTATCTTTTCCATTTTAATAGTCGTACGACCAAGGAGTTCCTTCGTGGAGATATATGGTTAATAGACTAGAGGAGCATGGCTGTGTTGATATTTCCTCCTCGGACATTGAAAATCTATGCCGTAGATAATGGATTACCAGTTCCATGCGAGGTATGATAAAGCAAAACTGGAATAGCTTGTCTGCGAATCCCAGATCAGAGGGTTCTTCTCTTCTGGTAGCATGGGTGACCAGGAGCCCAAGGAACAATGTTCCTTCCTGGTCGATGGCGTTGGACCACTTGTGGGAGCATCGTGCTGGCTGTCGTTGCCCAAACATGTGTTTTCAGTGCTTTTGCGTTGCTTCAGGTTGCGTTGCTGAAGGAAAGCAGAAGCTTAGAAAACACTGTTCATGTCTATCCGAGATCTTCCTAGATTACCTCAATTCCTAACCTGGAGGTAGCTTACTTCATACCAAGTGACTACAACGGTACTTAGGCAGAGAGAGGAAGCGGGCCCTGAGGAAGTTTTTCCAAGGGGACCTACTTCTAATCTCAATGGTAGTTCGACTAATACTTTCGGGATTAGTTTGGGTACCCCAAAGGGGCGCTGGCTGTCGCAAAAAGAAAAGAATTATAATCAAAGAAAGAATTATAGAAAACAGCACCATGTGTGAGGTCACATCATGAGTAAGGCCTCACGGCTAGACTCATGTAAATATACACAGTTAATTGTTTGTTTTATTGCTTTCAAATGTAAGTTCCTTGGAATTGCATAAAATTTTTAAAAATACAACAAGCTATTGGCATGAAATAAATTGATTAAAAAATATCAGTTTCAGACCTGTATCTATTAAGACGGTGCGTCATTCCAAATTTTATTTTATTCTGTTCCAAAACTGATACTTTGATCAAATATTAAAATATGGCTTAAGCCTGTTTTATAATACAATCCTATACAAACCTAAACGATTTCACTAGGTTAGAGCGGTCAAACCCCAAAATGCAGCCCCTTCTGCTACAGCTACTTGTCATAGGTGCTAAAAATTGCCCAAATTAAGCTCGATATTGTTAAAAATAAATGACCAAACTTTGATGGTTCCAGCGATAAGAAGTCTATTTTCCAAATTTTATATAAGTAGACTTTGCCAAGTCAATTTTTCAACACACCGAGTGTTAGTAATTTGAATAACCAAAATGTTCTTCTGCATAACACAGAACACACAAGAATTGAACTCGATGTTATAAGCCATTGAATAAACTTTTATTGATTTTTATGGTAAAAATTAGGCAAGTACGTCATTCAGATTTAAATAAACTGATATTTTATGATAAAAAGTAATAACAATTTGTAAATTAAGTAACGTACGTACATACATAAAATATACAAAGAACATCATTTATTTTTTTCTAGCTGATTATTTATGTGACAGTCAAAAGTACGAGCATTTTTGCTTTTTATGGGAATTATTGTTTCGACAAAAAAAAAAAAAAAATAATAAAAATGAGGCCATGAGAAGACTAGATATTTTAATATTGGTTTTAACAATTAGTGAAAAACTTTCGAAAATCATTTTTACCAAGGGATTTTACTAAGCAGAAGCAAAAAGTTTCCTACAAAATGTTCAATTCTAGGTAATCTTGGTACTGAATGTCCCCATAAATTTTAAAATATTGAAAATTCATAGAATGTGTATTTCATTGTTTCAAAGATATTCTGTGGTGACCACATTTTACTGTACCCTGAATTTCGATGAATTCATAAATTGTTTCAAAATTTTTCACTCTAACTGAAACTCGGAAATAAACAAGACCTGAAATGTATATTCTTTCAGAAGTTTACAATTTGTGTATTATTGAAATACTATGATTCTGTTATAAATCTATTTAGGGTTCATATTTTCATTACGGTGTCATAAATGGGCTCAATTAATTTTATTAAAATTAGCGCTGTGTGAGAGCAGTATCACAGTTTTTCAGACTTTTTTTTTTTTTTTTTGTTTTTTTTTTTTTTTTTTTACGGGTGGCCCAGAATGAACGAAGTGGTGTGAATTCCTTATAATTTTTTTATAACAATTTTTTTTTCCTTTTCTTTTTAGTATTTTGTAAAGAAGACTTGGAGAATTTATAATGGAGCAATATACAACTGAACAACGTGCTCAAATCGTTGAAATTTACTTTGTAAATCAACGGTCCACTGTGTTGACTCAGCGTGCATACCGTCGTCAATTTAATGTGCGGGTTGCACCCTCTCAATAAACCGTCTTGTTGCAAATTTTCGAGAACAAGGAGCAGTAAGGAACCTTCCTGGTGCTGGCAGACGACGAACGGTGCACACGGATGACAATATTCAAGTGGTACAGGAGAGTATTCAGGAGGATCCACAAACATCAACCAGGAGACGTTCGACACAACTTGGCATCTCAAGAGGGTCGCTGCAGCGAATTTTGCATAGCATAAGAATGTTTCCATACAAAATTCAAATTGTCCAAGAATTGAAACCAACAGATTACCAGCAACGACTTGACTATGCAATTTATTTCCAGCAAAAAGCACAAGAGAATCCTAATTTTATTCATAACTTAGTTATGATTTCCAATTAAATGGGTTCGTTAACAAACAAAACTGTAGGATATGGGCTACGGAAAACCCGAGAGTACTTCATCAGCGACAATTACACCCAGTTAAGTGTACTGTTTGGTGCGGTGTTTCTTCAGAAAGGATCATTGGCACATATTTTTTTCAAAATGAACGAAGTGTTGCCATTTCCATCAATGCTGATCGATATCGGGTCAAGTTGGAAAATTTTGTAAGGCCAGCCGTGGGAAACCATCCGCAAATATGGTTCCAACAGGATGGAGCCACAGTGCACACTGCGAGGGCCACAATGGCTCTTTTACGCGACATATTTGGTGGAAGAATAATTTCGCGTACAAGCAATTTTAATTGGCCTCCGCGTTCCCCGGATTTAACCGCTCCAGACTTTTTCCTTTGGGGTTATTTAAAAGGGAAAGTTTATGTTAATAAGCCCAGGACTATAGACGAATTAAAATCCAATATTCGAGACGAAATGAACAACATAACACCGGAAATTTTGCGAAAGGTCATCGAAAATGTGGTGGAAAGAGCACATTTGTGCGAAACAGAAAATGGCCACCACTTGCGGGATATCATTTTTAGTAACTAATCTCAAAATATTCCCCATAAATCACACCACTTCGATCATTTTGGGCCACCCTGTATTTTTAGATGACAAGTTTAGTACACAGATCGAGTAATATCGTGACAAAAAAAAAAAAAAATCGAAAATTTTCCCCGATATTATTAGAAATAAATAATAAAACTGGTACATTGAACTAACCTTCTAGTGATTGTACGTTTTCCGTGAACTTTAGCAATGATTACTTTAAGAAAAAAATGAGATGTATTAAAAATCCAAAAATTTAGTTTTTTTGGTAATAGACGGGTTAGTTCGTAGAAAGAAGATTTTAAACTTATTGGCAAATAAATTTCACTAGATGTGGATGTCACGAACTTGTAATGTTTCTTTCTGAACAATTCAACAGAAATGTAAAATCAACTTCATAATTAAATGCACTTGTAGTGGATGCAATGGGATGTCATACAAATTTAATTTAAAATTGGACTTCTTTAAAATGAGAATGAGAATTCTACACCAAAATGGAAGGTACTGATTCAAATTATTGTATTTATGTTAGATGCGCAACTAAGTTTTCGCCGTTTTTTTTACATTTTTATAAAAATTTAACTTTATTATGAAAACATGTTCATCGAAAGTATTACCCATCGCTAGCTACTACTTTTCTCCATCCTTCTGATAAAGCTCGAATTTCGTCACCGCAAAACCGTTCATATTTTGAGGCTATCTAAAAATCTAGCCATTCCTTGATGTCGTCATATGAGTGGAACTGCTGGCCCGTGCCAGACCGTGTGCCATCGAACGGAACAAGTGATAATCGGAAGACGCAATTTCTGGAGAATATGGCGGATAGGGTAAAACTTTCCCTTTCAGAGTTTCCAGGTAGATTTTAACGGGCATGGTCACGTAAGGCCGAGCGTTGTCATGCTGAAGAACCACTTTTTCGTGCCTTTCCGCGTTTTGTAGGCGCTTCTCACATAGAGTTGGACTCAATCGCACTAATTGAAGTCGATACCGATCCCCAGCAATGGTTTTGCTTGGTGCCAACGGCTCGTAATAAATAACACCGACCTGGTCCCACCAAATACGAAGCATAACCTTCGCAGTGTAGATATTCGGCCGATTCGACGACGTAAAAGCATGACCGGGCAGCTCTCATGACTTTATTATCTTTGTACTGCTGTAATGCATCCATTTTCCATCTCCTGTTACAATACGATGAAACAGTTGTTTACAGGCGAAAACACGACGCTCAACCTACCTTGGTCCAACTCATAAGGAACCAAATTGCTTTTGAACCATTCCCAATGCATGCAATCGCTTGGAAATGGCTTGGCGAGTAACTCCTAATACTGAAGTAAGCTCTACCTGCGTTTGACACAGATCCCCATCAAGCAATACCGTCAACTCACCGTCTTCCAAGGTTTTTCGTCGTTCTTCACGCGAACGGTCGTCAACATTAAAATCACCGACTTTAAAGCAACGGAACTAATCTCGACACGTTGTTTCTCGGTGAGATTCAGGCATCGTTTTCTTCGATTGAAAGAAGAAAATCAATACTTCCTGCATATGACGATTATTTGGCACAAAATCATACATACTCACACAACCAAAGAATATGATGTCAAAAGAAAATCACAATTGTGCCGAAGCGGTATATATATCATATGCCTAATCTTGGCTCATGATGTTTAGGTTATGGCAGAAGCGACCATCACTTACAGCTGACGCTATCTATTGGTTAACAGCGGGAACTTAGTTGCGCACCTAACATATGTTACATATCGGTGATCGAGGTTATAACATTATTAGAAAACAACTTTGACTGAATTACGTATAGACATTAATCATTTAACTTTGTAATCTCTGCCTATTTATTTACTTGTTTTCTTTTTTAACCACCATCAGTATATACAGGGTGACCCACGAATTGAGCTATGGTGTAACAGTAACTGTCAATGGGAATGGTTATGTAAAGATGTAGGAGGCATTTTTATTACCCAGAATTGCTCCGAAGACGTACACATATCAACAGCATTTGGTTCCAAAAAGATGGAGCAACTACACACATAGCCGGATCGGGTATGGCGGAACTTCAACGAAAATTCACAAAAAAATTAATATCCAGAAACCAGTTTCCGCTGGCTCCCGAGGTCACCTGACCTGACTGCACCAGACTTTGTTTTGGTGTTATGTCAAGCAAGAGCTGTACGAAATCAACGAGTTTGACTGAACTGAAGCAGTCCATTAAAACGATAATTGAGGCAATCCCGACTTCAATCCTTTGAGCCAGAATGAATACTTTTCTGATCAGGTGTCGCATATACGTTAATAAGCATGAAGGTCATTTACAATCTTTCACATTCAAAACCAATTAGTTATACGAGTATAAAATAAAATTGAATTTTCTACTCAGTAAAACAAATAAATGGAATACTTTGATTGAAAAAAAGTTATTTCAATTTCTAATAGTAGTGGGTCACTCTTTATATCAGAATGAGCTTCAAGTCAAGATGAAAATTCTTTACCACACAGTTTTTGCAAAATTCCAGATCAGTTTTCTTCCCTATATATTATAAATGAAGAAAATTATCACTGAACATTGAACATGATATCCCTGATTATATGAAATGTATTTTTAAAAGAAGATTTTATGCCAGAAATATTTCATGTCGGTGCTTTTTGGGTAATTGCTTTGGATCCAATCCAAAACGACATGCGAAAACTGAAAATGAAGAATTCTTCCTCTGGTGACTTCCATAACATTTCTACTCATTAGCTGTTCATCTTAGTTCATAACTTTTTTTTCGTAATTTCTAAAGAAAATTTTATGAAGAGAGTACCCTGTAATTTGATTGGCCTAAGAAACACTTTTTCTGAAATTTCGTTAATTCCATTGATATTTTTCAATTAATTTCTGACCACTTCGATCGCAGTGTAATTATATGGTAAAGAAAACATCCGCCAAACAGCAAATCTAAAATTTTGTTCCACTGTGTAATCTAATTCTCGATAGTAATATTATGACATTGACGAATTTTTAGAAATGAACTATACAGAAGTAACAAAACGTAGGCGAAATATGAAAACTATCTAACGCTCCTTGAAAGGGATCGTCATGTTATGACATTAATGAATTTCCTGAACTGAACTATGTAGAACTTGTTACTTCTATATATAGTTCAGTAGCAATAAGAAAATTTTCTTGCGCTCCACATTCAAAGAACTTACATCCAATCAACTATGAAACTTATTAAATGACATGTGCTTTTTATCACGATTCCAAATGTCAGTTTTAGAAGCATTTGCTCTACTTATTAATTTCACGACTATTATAAGGTTTTGCCAGCGCACTGGGGTTAGAACCTGCGGCTGTTGCGTGTAATAATAATTGCGATATGGAGAGTAATGACTGTATGGCCTGAGTACTTTTTATGGCTTTGCCGACAAATTCGCAAAC
Organism: Philornis downsi; assembly: GCA_019455685.1. NCBI lineage: Eukaryota > Metazoa > Arthropoda > Insecta > Diptera > Muscidae > Philornis > Philornis downsi. The sequence goes on from JAHXMU010025211.1 coordinate 7,351, forward strand.
TTACGCAGACTTCGATTTAATGCTTTTACAAATCACATATTTCACCAATAGCTTGAGTTATGCGGTGCTGTATAATAACGTCAGCAATCATCCAATGAAAACCACAATTTTTTAATTGAAAAATAAATCACAAAAAATATTATGTTTGAGCTGAATATGAAAATAAAAAAAAACCAGTTATATTTTTTCATTAGAAAATAATACACAGCAAAATAAATTTTATTCCAAAACTAAAAACAAAACTTACAAATTAAGAACTACCTACAAAGTGCAATTTTAAAAATTATTATTTTATAATTATAATTATAAATTATTATCATAATTTTTAAAAATTATAATATTATTATTTAGTAAAAAAAGTTGGAAAAATAATTACATTATATTTTTTTTAATTATAAAAGTTTTACGCCTAAGGCTTAGGATAATCAACTTATTATAGATGAAATTGTAGGTAATCGGAAATATGACTTCGGGTCTATGGCAAATGTCAGTTAACTTTTAAAATTATTTTCTCTAGGAAAAGGTAAGAGGAAATAGAGATGGATTTGTATATGTCCGTAATATGAACAAATATTTAGCTTTTTGAAGAATCATATTTCTGTTACTGAAACGATAAACGAAAATAGGAATCACTTTTTTATGTAATTATAATATAAGAATATCAAGAAAATAAATATTCATAACTTTAAAAGCGAAGCAAGCAGTTTAGATGGAATTCATTATTAGAGCTTCATGGTTTCTTATACTTTTACTCAGACTAATGAATATAACATTTAAGACGGCCAAAAATATATCATCCAAAGGGAAAGCGGTTACAACTACCAAATATCTTTTGACCAAATAAATTTTTGATGACTTTTAAGTTGAATTAGCGTTGTGCGCCTGTCACAAAATTTGGCACAGAGTAATATTTTGCCAGTCAGTCGGTCAGTGCAGATGGGCTATAGCAACCCACCTTTTTTTGGTACCAATTTTTCGGAATTCAATTTTCTTCCTTTATCGGTTTTCCAAAATTTATTTGTTCCTCAGTAATTTCTAATTAATTGGCACCAGTAGTCTAAGTTATTTCCATTATATTGGATAATAATTATCTGTAAATCCAAGGTAAATGGTTAACGTAAGCACTCCCCTTCTACCTCCCTTACGAAAGATCAATCTAACCCATGCACCTTCAGCTTTACATTCTTCCCGCAGTTGCTCTGAATTCAGTCAAATTTTACACAAAATATTCATTTTGTGATCCAATTTCTGGGAATGAAAATGGACAGCCTTACCACACCTCTTCCAATACCTGCCACACAATTTAACCGATTTATTGAATTTATAACTTTTTTTATAGACTGCAGCTACTTAAATGTTTGTCAATCGAATTGAAACAAACTCCCTTTCGTCCCATAAATCAGACATGGGAGACCTTCTCACTTTCAGTGAGCTTACGCGCATTCCATTTTTAGACCCACTCAACGATGATACGGTGATACCGAACGTTAGAGTTTGAGAAACATTTACCATTTACTTGTCGATTACTCGACTTCTCAAAGTGTTCGTCAGAAACATCGAGACAACCGCCGCTCAAATAATGATATGCGGAATTGAACCTGGGATTATGCGAAAGATAATCGCGTTCACCATCGCACCACGATCGGTTACATTGTATTATAATCTACATATATAAAAATCAATTGCTGTGCGTTAGTCTCGCTAAAGCTCGAGAAAGGTTGGACCGATTTGGCTCATTTTGGTCTTAAATTATTGGTAGAGTATTCCGGAAGGTGTAAAAGGTTTTATTTGAAGTGGTAGATGGCGTTGGAGATGAGATTTTTGCAATTAATTTTTTTTACTACATTAACATTGAATCAAATAATGGTAGGTGACAAACATACCAACCTATAAGTGGCGCTGTTATTTATTTGAAGGCAAAACAACGTTTGCCGGGTCAGCAAGTGTTTGATAAAATTTGAAAAAATCTATTACGCGTCGAATAAAAACATATCTCGCTTCACTTCCGAATTTGTACTCTATTTTATAAAACTCGGAAACCGTTGTTAAAGCCTTCGTTACATTAAGTGCAGGAGCCTATTGGTTTATTATACTCAACCATTATTTTATTCAAATAAAAATCAATATAAAATTTGTTTGTGTAACTTAATTTAATTATCTCCACGTACTCGTATTTGAAAACTTGAGCAGAACACTTATATAGGGCGACGCATAAGCAACGTTAAGATTTGATCAGTGAATACATTTTTTGTTTAAGCCTTTTTTTCGTCTCTTTACAGAATTAACTAGATAATATTTGGGAAAGTTTATGATGGAAAGGCTCAGCACAGAACAAAGAACCAAATTTGTTCAGTTTTGCTTTGAAACTCAGCATATGATTATTCAGACACAAAGGTCATATCAAAATTTCTTTCATGTTCGAAATGCTCCTAGCGGTCCAACAATTTACCGATTAGTTCAGCTTTTTGGGCAACAAGGGGCTGTCTTTGATCTTCCGCGTGCTGGAAGATCTCGTGCAGTTCGAAATGAAGTGACCATTGCTCGAGTGCAAGCAAGTATTAAGGAAAACCCCAAAACTTCCACCAGGCGATGTTCTCAGCAGTTAGAGATGCCTAGGCGGTCTTTGCAAAGAATTTTACATATGTTACATCTTTTCCCATATAAGATGCAATTGGTTCACGAGTTAAAACCAAATGATGCACAAGAACGCATTCAATATACTCGCCGTTAATGTTACTTATGCGCCACCCTTTACAATACTAAATTAAAAGGTATTTGAAATGTAACAGAAAATATTCCACAAAAATTTCGAATGTTCTACATTTTGAGGGCAAAAACGACGCAATCTTAAATTTTGAAATAACTTTATGTTCGTATTCGAAATTGATTAAATGCTGCTTTCAAACACTAATTGCTCAGAAATTAAGATTAAATGGAAGAAGAGCAAAATAAGCTTTAATAAATTTTCGTTTCGTTGTAAGGGGCGTTATGGGAAAATCAAGTCGGAAATCTAAAAAAATAGAGCAAATCACACAAATTTTGTTATCTATTATAATCACGTCCTACCGCGTTTCTCACATAAAAATTACATATTTAACCCACACATATATTCCTAGATACAATCTTTCATTTAATTTTACTCAATTCAGTTAAATTTAGCACGCATCAGACATATAATAAACTATATTCCGTGTGAAAGTACACTGCATTGCCACGCCCCTATACCTTGGGTTTTACCCGCGTTAGTCAGTTAGTTCACCTGACACACACAAATTAAAAAAATTTTACAATTGTACTTCCGAACATTAGTTAAATATCCAAACTTCCTACTTTTCAAAACTTTTGGGAGATGCGAAGTCATACTCGTATATGGGAGAGCATATATTTTGCACCATATGACCCTTACCTAAAAATCTACTGTCAATGGGGTCGTATGAAAATTTTTCTATGTTTATCATACGATCATGATCGTGACGATCATGATGCACGTTTAATGTTTAGCACTGCTAAATTATTAGCGTTTCGGAATCGATAGATTTAGCCAATCAATTTTGAAATACTCATAACAAAAATGATGGCAATTAATCCAGTAGTCGCCCACCAGCAAGCTATGCTTTGTATATAATGATTTTTTCATAGCTTTACGCAAAGGAATGAAGGTAGGACAAACCTTCAAGTAGATTGAGCGAGATCAGTCTTTTTGACTGAGTGGTACATTGAAGGTATACTCATTTATCATTTGATGTTGGAAAAACGTAATGTCAAGAACAAACCTTCAAGTCGATTGAGCGAGATCCGTTTTTTGACAGACCGGTAGATACAGCAACTGCGAAAATTTTTTATAAAATATCTTAGAACTTGCCATAATCTAAATATTTTGACGGAAATTGATCAATTTTCCGAAATTTCATTTCTTTCCGTAGTACTCTGCTGTAACTTTCTCTGTGAATCGCGCTACAAACACAATGCTAATGTCAGTGGGGACCGTAACTTAAAAATTTTGAAGCAGAACTGCGCCGAAGACGTATCCGCAAATGCAAATGCACACATAGCCAGACCAGTTATAGCGAAGCTCCAATGAAAATTCACAAACAAATTAATATCCAGAAACTCCACTTTCCGCTGGCCTCCAAGCTCACCTGATCTGAATGCAGTAGACTTTTTTTATGGGGTTGTGTTACGCAAGAGGTGTACAAAAGGGAACCAACGATCTGATAGCTATGGTGGATGGTGGTACCTCTATTTACGTTAAACCTGATATTCGTTTTACAGTGAAACAAATTTCGAATCAAAATTCTATAGATTCAATTATATTGAGATTGAATGACATAAAATCTAATGGAAAGCATGTTACTTTAGTTTCATTTTATAAGTCACAAAGATGTAATGCACCATGTTTTATTGATTTCTTGGAAAATTTATTTTTTCGCATTGGCCGTACACCCTGCATATTTGTTGGTGACGCAAACATTGACCTATTAAACGATAATTCATCTGCTGAACTTTTAAACCTTTTATCAAGTTATGATATTGTTAGCTGTCATAATTTAATTACGCGTCCGCAGAGTGGAACGTGCATTGATCATGTTTATAGCAATTTACATAAACCTATGGAAATTGCTTCAACAAAATGTAGTTTATCAGACCATAACATTATTTCTTGTAAGGTTCATATAAAGGCGCACACCAAGGATTTTATTACAAAAAAATACTTTAAATGTGACTATAATAAAGTAAAAGACCTCATTCAGAATGAAATGCAAGATTTGCCATATACTAGTGACCCGTCGGTTGACACATCTGCTTTAATTAGTCGTTTCAAAAATGCTATGGACAATTCTACAGCTCAAAAAGAACAAGTTACATGTTTGAAAGACCGTATCACTCCTTGGGTAAACGGTAATTTACAAAAACTGATAGCATATAAAAAGCTTCTGTTAAAGCAGCGAAGGAAAAAGCCAACCAGAAATATTGACGAAAAATTGAAAAGGATTAGCAATATTATTAAGATAGCTAACAATTGTTCTTTGAACAATTACTATGTTGACAATCTGGCCAGTATGAGGAACGATCCTAGGAAATCTTGAGTTTTTATAAATGAGACACTTGGAAGAGCATTAGACAAGCAAATCAATGTAAAAAATGTCGATGGTGAATTTGTTGCAGATAATGTTCAGAAAGCTGAAATGTTAAATGATTATTTTGTAAATTCAGTCAATGAATTGAAAGGACAAATAATACAACTCCCTTCGGATACGTGCCATGCCTTTAGAACATTAACAAACTGTAACAGCAGATTTCAAGCTAGAATAACTACGCTTGATGAAATGAGAAATGTCATATCCAGCTTAATATCGGGAAAAAGTCCGGGTCATGATAACATTTCGGCAAAAATTCATAAGATATGTGCTGATAGTGTGACTCCACGTTTGGTTAACATCTTTAATGATATAATTTATACTTCACTATATCCCGAAATATTAAAAATCCATAAAATTGTACCAATACCTAAGAAGAAAATATCTACCTCCGTTGATAAATTTCGTCCAATATCAATATTGCCAATTATAGACAATGTTTTTGAACATATTTTGCATACACAGCTCTTTACATATTTCCAAGATAACAATTTGTTAAACGATTTTCAATATGGTTTTAGAAAAGGTTGTGAAACAGAGGAGGCAACAATTAATGTGCAAAATTTCATATGTAAGTCGTTGGATGACGGGTATAGGGGTGTAGTTGGAGTTTTTTATGATTTGTCGAAAGCGTTTGATCCAATTGATCATGACATCTTACTTCAGAAACTTAGATTTTATGGTGTGCGTGACAAAGAACTTTTTCTCTTAAAAAGCTATTTGACGAAGCGGTTACAATTTGTACAAATTGATAATAGTAAAAGTACTTTAAAACCAGTAGAGCATGGAGTCCCCCAGGGAAGTGTATTGGGTCCCTTGTTATTTTCTCTGTATATAAATGACTTGAAAAATATTGACTTATCAGGTAAAATGTTAGTGTACGCTGATGATATTGCTATTTTTTATCCATATAAATATGCAACGGCTGTGAAGACTTACATAGAACGGGGAGCAAGTCTATTAATAGAGTATTTGCGTATTAATAAACTTTCCCTTAATCCAAAAAAAAAAAACGAAATTGATAAGATTTAGGCCACATTGTCGGTTCAACGACAGCTTTAGTATATACGTAGATGGGGAAAAAATTCCAGAAGTTAATTCAGTTAAATATTTGGGATTATATTTTCAAAGTAATCTTTCTTGGACACTGCATATAGAGTATCTAAAGTCTACAGTATCACCTGCCATAGGTTTATTGTATAAATTTAGAAATAAATTTGATCAAAATACTAAGTTTCTAATATTTCAAGCTTTAGTTCAAAGTCATTATAACTATTTAGCCATTATGTATGGTTATAAAAAGAGTTCTGAATTAAAATCACTCCAACGACAACAGAATAAACCACTAAAAGCTGTAGCGAACTTGCCAATTTCATATTGTACGCTTTCTCTGTATAGAGATGTTTTTCCAACGGTTTTGCCAGTATATGGTTGTTATAAATTAAAATTGCTAATATAAGTTTTCAAATGTTTGCATAGTATTGGTCATCACACGATAAATTTTTCCCGAAATCAGTACATTTTCAATACGAGAAATAATGACAATTTGAGAGTAGCTATGTGTCGATCTGAAACAACAAAATAGCGTATAGAACATTCTGGTAGTAGTCAGTACAATATTTTACCACAACAGCTAAAATCACTAGAAACACTTTCGTTATTTAAATCTTCAATGAAAAGGTATTTATTGCAAAATATTGAAGAGCTTCTGGTATGAATTTTGAGTTAATATTGAAGTACAGGGTTGCCCATATTCGACGGACCCATCTGGCAACGCCATAAC
>JAHXMU010025212.1:0-20331 GCA_019455685.1 Philornis downsi
GATGAATGGCAGAGAGTGTGGATCCACTTTAAAGCCAAATTAAAGAAGAAAATGGCAGCAGACAAGCGTAACCTGTACGCCACAGGTGGTGGGCCATCGCAGCATGTGTCCTTGTCACCACTAGAACAAGCAGCAGCGGATATAATAAGTATTGATTTAGTGGTCAATCCCGAAGGTAACCTTTTTGGGGTTGCCGAAACAGTGGATGTGGAAGAGGTAGAAAAAGATATCCAGTATATAGAAAAATCAGATAAAACCAAAGAAGTGCCTACACCAAAAAAAAGGATGCGGACGGAGGATAAAAAACTGGAAATACTTGAGGAACAAACCGCTGGCCAAACGGAACTAATAAATAGAATTAAAAAAATAGAGAAAGATCTTTATAAACAAAATGAAATTATGGCCGAAATAAGAGACATAAAGAGGAAGAAATATGAGAAGTTTAAAGAACTTGTCGAGTTAAAAAAAAACATGCTGCGTTTAAGAGGATTGTGCGTTCAACAAAGAGATAAAACGGGCAAAACTGGATCTTCTTAAGAAACAGCTAGAAAATATGAATTAAAGTCTGACTGAAAAAAAATTACCAAAAGCTGTGAACTGGCATTAGTATATAAGAACACAAGAATGTGATGAATTTATATATTTTTATTTTATTTTTGATTAGTATTAAGTTATTTTGTTTTTTGCATTAAATGAATTGAATTTTTAGTTTCTATCAACTGAAATAAAATGTTTTCTTGTATTCTATTAGTTAAGATTAATTAAGGAAATGAAATAAAATGTTATTTTTTATTAAATGAAATGAAATGTTATCTGGTACTAATTTTAATTTAGTATTCAATTTAATTTTAGTATTCAACGGCATCTTTTGGAAGACGAAAATATGCTTTAAAACTAAGAAAATCAGTTGATTACTGAGAATTATTTTAAACACAAAAAAACATCTACTTACAGTGCATTTGGCAATTCTAATGGATTCGAATGGTCTCTCAAACGTCTTCTAATTGATTCCACGTCCTGAACATCGTTTTCTGGGTCAAAAAAAAGTTCAACAGCGCTAATCATCGTACATAATTGTATGCACTTTTTGTTTGTTTACAATATTTTCAGTTGCCGAAATGGCAAAACACTATTATCGACGGCAACTACCAACAGTTGCCATACATAATACCAATTATTATTTTGGTTGCGTTGCCAGCTGACAACGCAACTGAAGTTTGGTTGCCTTCCGTAATAGACCCATTTATTCTAATCCCGGCAACCGAAACAAAATTGCATTCAATTTTATTTCTTTTTCATACATTCGAAACGAAATTACAAACAATGAAATTAGAAACAAATTAGATTTTAATTCAGGCAAAATTTTTGAGTAGCTGCAAAAATTTCTAAGAGCCTGGTATGATAAATTTTACAACTTACATTACATAATTGTATTACCCAGAGCAAAAAAAATGGATACCATTCCAAAGAGTAGTTTATGTATAGCTTCCATAAAAACTATATCAGCATATCGTATATTTTTTAATTATATCAAAGCGATCAATGCAATAAAGGCGTTGTATCTGACAGTGGTTGCAAGAATATCAAAAATTTTTAATATTTATTTTTTGGTTTCCGATGCAAAAACTTAAAACATGTGTTGTTGTTCACTAATAACTCCAATTCATTAGTTATATGAATTCTAATTAGAAGAGGGGATCTAGTGAAAAGGCAGTGGAAAGGTATCAAAAACAATAGCATGACAAGCACATGTTAAATTCATCGATGATTATCCATTTTTTTCATCACTTCTAGATCATGATCAAAAGATCTTTTTAGCTTTCCCGGATACCCCGTATTTCATTTCTGCCCAATCCTCGTAGACATGCTAGGTATTTACTTAATACCTATGTACTGTCCACCACTTAAACATTTTGCATAAATAATTCCAAAGACAATAATAAAAATACCTCTCGCGAAATAAACAAAACCACCATCACAAACAAACAGGCAAATGACCACCAACAAGGACCACCATGGGACAGGACAGAAGTGAAATCCTTGCCACACATATGTTCCTTATATGACACCTGTAAATTAAAGGATTGTGTGGTTTTTGTGTGAAATCACAAGTGTGTGTCTGTGTGTGATCACCACAGATGGCATAGTGGTTACACAGTAACATTCGCCACTACTCCTCCGTCGACGGGAACTGAAATACAAGACGATTTTTCGACTTTTGGGTGCTTCAGTGGTTTTAAATACAAATTTTTAAATCATTTCCGTGCAGCAGGAGAGTTTTTATGTGCCCACCCTCAGTTGCCCCGCCGTCCCGCTGCCTCGGCCCACAATATATCGTGAGATTTGTGTGCGATATATGGCATGTGGAGGAAATTGTAAAAATATTTACTTGAATCGTGTAACACAAATTTTCATTAGGGCATAAAATTGTAACTCCCCCGACAAGAAAGTGCTGAGGGAAAGGGGTATAAGCACTTAATGCTTCTACTGTACTATTGTCTGTGTGTGTGTGTGGATGGATGGATGAATGCTTGTTGGACCTACATGACTCTTAAGTATGTGTGAAAAATTCGAGCACTTGCAGTACATTTCGCTACAAACAAGGTGCGAAAAATTACTTCCTTCCTCTGGACGTTGATTACTGTCCTGCTGTTTGGCAGCAGCCTTGGCTGGACATGCCATATTTTTTGTTATTTTTTTATAGTTGTTGCTCTTTCCCTCATATACATTCATATGGTCAGAAGTTTGAAGAAGATGCTTCACAGTACACTGTGAGAAACTAAAGATTAAATAGTTCCATTATCATAAATGATACGAAAGAACTCACCTCTTTAAACAGAAGAAACCGCTGATGAAAAAGCGGTTAATAAGGACATTGGGATAGGTGCAGATATCGTTAGAAAATAGAAGCGACCATACAGCAAAACCAATTTGTTCCAAAGTCGTTTCACCCTGATTCCCAAAGGAATATAAACTGATTAAATTTGATTTTTGTAAAAGGAGGCGATTACTTCATTTAACATAACTGTTCTCTAGATTGTGGCAATTTTTACTCCTGCATCGGTTACACATATCAGTTCTGTACAAAATTCAGGGGAAGTAAGACAAAAATACTTCTCAAAAACTAGTTCTAATATAATTAACGCTGACCATGTTTTGGATCTAAGCCCACAAAAGTGAAACCAATGAGCAAAAAGTGTTTCGTATTAAAGTGCTTTTGTTACAGCTGATAATATGTGGTTGTCTAAGATTTACTTTATCGCAATTATGGTACAGCATTTCTCATTTTGTTAGCGAACAGCTGTGTGTCTGGATTTTCCATCAGGACTTTAGTTCATCTAAGCAATTTTATACCAAAATTCAAGATATATTCGGTTATAGATTATTCAATGGAATCCCTGCTATTATAATACTATTTACCATGTTTATTATTTAAACAATCAGAAATGTAATTTTTGCAGGTCCGTTCCAATATCAGCACTTGTTATTAACTCTTTTAGGAAATACAGCATTCATTAAGAACTTTTTTCTAAAGACTTCTATTAGTTATAAAAGCTGAATTATTAGTTCTATTCTGTTATTGCACTAACTCAGATACTGTTTCCAAATTTGCTGTAAAGGACAAATAAAAATTGGTCCAAAGAGAAAGACACAAGTCTGATGGTGCGCAAGTCCCGTCGCCATTTATTGACATCACCTTGACGAAGATGGTTGCTCGTACTGTGAATGAGTGGAGGTTGTCTGGAAGTGTTCTTTTTCGAGCCCTGTTTATTTTACGGTGGATGTCAATGGGGTCTCTCAAACAAGAAATCATAAAAAGATAAATAACTAAACTTCAGTGATCAATCGCTGAACGGCCGCAGCCCCATAGTAGCATATGTCAGTGGGAAAGTTGGAACCTTTACCGGAAGGGTCTTCATACCCCAATCTGTTAAGTATATTCATACCTTTCCTAAGGACGACAATGAGAAAAGTCTCTTATCATTTCATTACATCGTCTCATCGTAGGTCACGTATATAAGAGATGTTGAAACTCTATAGGCAAGAAAGGGGGCGGATATGTAATTTGTCAAATTATTACCAATGGGTGCCTTTTGTGATGGGAAGATCTGAAGAAAGGAAATATTAAGAATGTTTGGCAAAGATCGAAGGGCTGCTGCCACTAGATTTTTTTGAGCCGTCCGAAGAAGGATGATCATGTTGAGAGAGATAGGTGCGAAAACAATCTATATGTAATCAAGCATGCATTCTCGGACAGCTGCAATGACATGATTTAAGATGTAATCTCTCCTCCTCTATGAAAAATAAGAAGAAGGATGGATTTAAGACGAAGTTCTAGAAACTAGTGTCTACAACGTGAATCTGCAACAACTTGGTCATACAAAGTTTGATCCCATCTCTGGGAAAATTGAACTTTTCTGTACTTTCCTGAAATTTGTATCAGGTGTTCGCTATTTAAAAGCACGATACTAGATAGCTACTAGAAAGAACTTATCCCACTTAATAGTGCAGCCCCAATTGTGAGATTGGTTATTGAAAACTATCAATATGTATTAAGAAGAAAAATTAGCTGAATTTATACATTTTTTATGAGACAAAGTCTCGTTTCCCACAATCACTTATTTTACATCGTGTCGTTACGCTACGCACGTTACTACATATATATAAACAGTCCATGGCGGATGAATATCATTTGGCAGCGTGGAAAAAAACTCTAGTAAATGGTCCGCACTATCATGAAAACGGCTTCATTTTTTGGGGTCTTCCAAGTGGAGTAAATAAGAGAGTACCTTTCACGTAGTATGAAAATTTTTTTCAAAAGCCTCAAAATAAAATCGCACAAACACAATCATTTTCATAACTCAAAAAAAGCGTCTAATTATCGCAAAAATTGAATTTTGAAACTCAAATAAAGAATGTATGGAGACTTTAATGTTTTATTACAAATTTTGGGAAAAAATCAGTAAAATATAATCGTTAAAATAAATATAAAAAATATGCACACATAAAATGTTATAAAAATATCGCTTACTTTAAAGATTTAATCTAGTTTATCTATTTTAGCGCTCTTCATTGAGCGTTTTTAATAACCTTTTCATGACAGATCAAAGTTTTTATTGGTGTTAGATGACATCAAAGGTTAAATATTACGATTCTATCCAATTGGACGCTTCGATTTTGAGTTATACACATATTTCACTTTTAGCGACTTTTTATTTTCATCATGTGAAAGCCGTCACTTTGACAAACCTTCTCAGAATCCTCCAAAAATAAAGTTAGGTACATGTCCGGACTTCCGAGGAAAAAATAAACTTCGCCAGAACGTCAAAATTATTCAACTGTATGTCTCAAAGTTTTCGAATGCGATATTTTCATGCAGGTTTCTCCTATATCAGTTTCAGCCTGACGGAATTTAAAACCGTTTTGTGCTTGTAATTTTTACACCCGAAATGATGAAATGAAATGTCTGGGAAGATTCGATTTGAACGCTTAGAAACAAAAGAAATTCCTTTGCATTCCATGAATAAGATATGGGGGAGCTTTTCACATTCAGTGAGTTAACACGCATTATATTTTGAAGACTAACTTAATGGAACCTACAGTTTAATGATGATTCCAAACGATCACAGTTTGAGAAGCATTTACAAAACTGGTCGATTACTGGTCTATTCGAAGTGTTTGTCGGACGGCACTCAATTAAAGATAGTCGACTGCATGTTGCATTGAACTTGCGATCATGCGAACGGTAGCCGCGTGTACTAACCATCGCTTGTACACCCGGACGTTCACTTGAATCCTTGTTTGGCAGTCACTCTCGAATTGATACTCAAATAAAGGCAACATATTCCTAATTAGATTTCCATCCACTACAAGCGGTCCCAAAAGACTTATCTACCTATATATCAAATGAAAATCCGAATATGACACAATTTTTTGATCAACATATTTTCCAAACTTTTACAAGTGTCCAGCTACTCTTCTCCCTTAACTAAAGTTAAGGTAACCATAACAACGAAATAAAACCAAAATTCCATCCGGAAGCCTCACGTAATGTTAAAAGTCCACCAGTATTTACAATGGGAGAAATTTGTTTTCTTTTTTTTTATTTGCTTTTTTTTTATTTCCATTCAGTTGTTTTTTTATTTTTAAATATATTTCGCTGTTTTACTTGTGAATTAAGAGCAACCGCAAATATTCATTTGTCAGATGTAAAGTTCAACGGCGTTAAATACAACGAATGCAAGAAATCATCGCGAGAGACCTGCTCCTCGCTCTTCTGCCAGGACAAAACAAAACGGCCAGCATACAAATAACTATGTGGAGAGGACAGGAGGCTAGCGAAAGAGCTGGACTTTGGGAATCATCCGACTGATGGTGATGATGATGGGCTCGGACAGAGGTGACTCTATTATAATGTACATTGTAAATAGAATCTGTTTAAACGGCTATAATACTGGGCAAACACTTAATACCGATGCATTTAACGCACACACATTCTCAACAACAGCACCACACAAACTCACACTCTCTCGTGCAGCGGGCATAAAAAACAAGTTGACTAAATTAAAAATAAAGGTTTATTAATATGCCCAGAAAATATAAACGAAAAGAGTCCTTCCCATTCGGGAAGGCTGTAGTAAAAAACAGTCAACCTGTACAAGTACGTAAAATATGTTAAGTATGTCCGTCGTCGTTGTTCTGTATGTCCGTCCTCCCTTATTCGCCAGTCCATACATTCGTGCGTCCTTTCGTTGGTGCGATGAACCAGGTCCACATAAATGAATGAATGTAATATCACCATTGAATAGGTAACATAAATAAAATTACGCACGAATATTTTGGTCATGTAACCAGAAAACCAGCCATCGCGCCAGTAACCAGTAGCCAGCAATAACAGATGTACGAGTATCCGTGGTGGCTGCTTTTCCCTGATGCCGGCTTCCTCTCTCCATCCCTCTCGCTTTCTCCTGTATAGTGTCCTGTCCTGTACTGGCCAAAGTTAAAACACTACGAGATGCATTTTTACCGGCAATTTGGTTTAACACAGAATCACTTTGGGGTGAGAGTATTCCGAGTGCGGGTAACCACATAGTTTTAATTTTTGGAATTTAAACCCTTCAGGTCTGGGGCGTCGAATAAGGAGAGCGACTACGCAAGCAGAAAGAAGTCACCATAAAGAACGACAGTAGCAAACGACCACAAAGGTTAATATTAAAAGTTATAGTTGTCGAAAAAACTACAGGTCGATAGTCGTACGAACAGGCACGCAACGGCAACGGCAAATAAACAAACGAAACAAAAACAACGAAAAGTTTAATTAATAAAGCAAAGAGACAAACAAATTTGATTTGGTTTGTTCATTGTTTAGATTAAGTAAAGAAGTTTCTCGCGCTTTGAATAATAAACGCGTGGTGCGTTTTTTATACCAGTAAAAAATAAATAAACAGATAAGTAGACAAACTTTTATGCAGTTATTTACGAGTGACACATCTAATTTTAAAGTACATCTACAAATATTGCAAATAACTAGGACCTACGTGAGGTAGGGATGTCCGTTTCTTTCGAAAAGGAATTATTATGAGATTTGCATATTTTAATTAACGGTTTTTCCGGGGTACACTTATGAAATACCAGAATATTATATTTGTCTATGATTCGACTTTTAGGTCCTGGCACTAAAATATGATGACTTTTCTTTAAATTTTAAGATTACGACCAAATTATTCAGTCATCTTCAATGATTTCTAATTGAAATATTCATAAACAAACTGCCTATCATTTCATGAATGAGGTGTGGCAGTGCTTCGCACATTCACATTCACATCGCACATTAGCTTGCATGCATCCTATTTTTGGACAAGCCCTACAGTTCAACGACGATTCCAAATATCACAGTTTGAGGAGCAGTTACTAGAATTATTGACAACTCGACTATAGTGCTCGTCAGATGTATCGAGCTGAGGGTCGATCAAATAATGAAAGGTAACTGTGCCGGGATTGAACTCACGATCATGCAAACGACAGTAGTGTAGTGTAGCATAGCGTAGTAATCATCGCTCCGTGGTCGGTTACAGCTGAAGTACACGTAAAACATTATAATCCGGCATTCAACATTCATATCAGAATATCTTTAATAATTAGTCTAGTTTACAAAATTTTAGACGTTACACTAGCCATTTCTTGTATAATGTACTGTGAGAGCAGTATAATTACTTTCAAATTTCTGCCTCTTTTTAACAAAAATAATAATGGCCAAAAATGAAAATCAAAATAGGACATCGGGTGTCCAAAAATTCACTCAAGATTTGATGTGAGCCATTTTCGAAAGTATTCCCCGGTAAAAAACAAATCGCTTTAAATCAAACGCAACAGTGCTATTGCTTTGTATTTGGTTAGAATATCGTAATCAGCCATTATTACTAAGCTACGACATTTACGTGTGAGCAAAATTTTAGTGTATCGGATCATTACACGCTACAATTCTCACCGATGATACAAAATCGGCAACACCGACAAAAGTCCGAAAAGTGAACCAAAATTCAACGTAATCCACGACAAAGCGTCATGCAATTGACACCTTGAAGCAGTAAACTACGATCGAAGCCACACAAAACACAAAAAGCAGCTCGTTTTGCAATAGCGAAGGTATTAAAACACTTGAACGTTGGGTGGAGAGCTTGAAAATGTTGTCTTTTCTGATGCAGACATTTTTACTGTCCAACAATATGCAAACAAATAAAACGATCGTATATGGTTAGAGTGCAACTCAAAAGGTAATTTAGATCAGCGAATTGCTCTGAGAAAGCTGTCAGTGATGGTTTGAGACACGATAACTGCCACAGGAAGTTCATTACTCGTTTTCAAGCTAAATCAATAAATCTACAGTAAAAAGATTTTGAACGACTCTTTGTTACTTTGGGAATGTCAGCAATCCTGTAGAAAACATTGAACAATTCAACAGTTCTTTTTACAAGAAAAAGTTCACGGCTTCATTTCTCTGCAACAATGGCCACCATATTATCCGTACCTAAGTCCATATGGTCCATTGTGGAGGCCAAAGTATCAACTAAAAAATACGAGACGGTCAACGCCTCAAAGAAAGCTCCTCGCTGAGAATGGAACAAAATAACATTAGGCCAAATTCGTGCAACGTATGAAGTCATCCCGGACAGACTTGACGCTAATATCAGCTCTAAAGGCGACTACATCGAACAATAACAAAATTTTCTTAAAATTCGAAATCCTTTTACGATATACTGAAGTTTTTAAATTAAAAAAAATCAAAAACAATAAAATGACAGCACTTTTAGTTGGCGTGACTTTGACTTGGAGAAATGACATAGCTTGAACGTCCGATCCGAAATGGATTAATGCCATTACATGGATCGATATCTCCCATTTCTTTCTTTTGACAACCAAAATACAGTGTTATCCATTTAGTGTTTTCAAAACCGCCGGTCATCTGTTAAATATCTGCCATCCGAAATGCTATTTAGTGAAAGGTTTACATTTACGAATATGGATCGTTTAACAACCGAAGAACGCATAAAACTAGTTAAAACTTACTACAAAAGTAGTGACTCGAATGTGGGCTTTCACTCGAACAAAATTTTGTTCAGCGACGAAAGTCATTTCTCACTCGGTGCTTACATCAACAAGCAAAATTGTCACATATGGGGCTCGGAGAACCCAGAAGTGATTGAGGAAGAGGCATTGCATTGGGCAAACTTGATTGTTTTGTGCGCATTATGGTCTTGTGGTGTCAATGGGCCGTATTTTTTCGAAAATAACACTGGGTGAACCTCAAAAGGATCCACTGCTGCGACCAATCCAGAGGCGGTCATTTAAATGACATTTATTTCGTACATAATGACAATATTCAAGCATTGTAATGTGAAGCAAGTTTAATCGAAATTATAGCTTTATATGTGTGAATAGTGGATAACCCTATATAAAGGGTGTCCCAACAAAAACGCAAGATTTAAATGACTGATGCAGCAATTGAATTGTTTCTCTGGCTGTGTGACATGTGGCGCCGACTTGTTGAAACCACATGCCCTCCACATTCATTTCATCAATTCTAGGCACGAAAAAACTTATCATTTCACGATACCGAACACCATTGATTGTTTGCGCTTGACATGCCTCATTTTCATAAAAAAAAGTTCCAATGATTCCTCCAGCCCAAAATCCACACCACACCATGATACGTTGAGGATGCATTTGCTTCTCCTGAATCACTCGAGGATTTTCCTCACCTCAAATGCGACAATTCTGCCTTTTGACGAAGCCATCAAGATGGAAATGGGCCTCGTCACTGAAGATGATTTTATCGGAAAAATCAACATTTTCATGTTATCTCTCCAATACCCAATTAACGAACTCCCTTCGCTGTCCATGGTTAGCTGGCTTCAGTTCCTGAGTCAATTGAACTTTGTGTGTATGAAGACGCAAATCTTTCGTCAAAATTCGCTGCATAGTGGATTTGGAGACACTAATTTGCTGAGCTCGGTGTCGAATTGAGTTTGAGCGACATCACGTACAGCTGCGACATTTCCGGTCGATCGACCTGGTCGAAGGAGCGTTGTTGTCTTTACATCACTAACAGACCCAGTTTTGACAAATTTATCCATCAATCTCTTTACAGTTGACTCTTTTGGAGCACTATTGTGACCCCAAATTGATCGCAATTTACGAACTGTAGCCGCAAAACTTTCACCATTTTGGTAAAACAATTTCACAATGAGAATGCGTTGTTCATTCGTGTAGCGCTCCATTTTTACTAACCTTGTACCTTCTACTAGCAAACAATAAAAATTGTTCAAAACAAACAAACAATGACACTTCGAATGGGGCCAAATTTAAATCTTGCGTTCTTGTTGGGACATCCTTTATGTGACAGCTTTTATTAATTTACAATTCCGACATGAGCCGTGTTTATACTTATGAAAATGCGTGTAGACGGCGGGCTTCACTAAATCAAATCAGAAAGTAATTCTTAATCTTAAGTCTCGGTCATTAATATTTTCCAGTGTTAGTCTCAGCGGAGTGGAGTGTGTGATATACTGAATATTGTACATTGTTTATTACTTTCTCAGTTATCCACCATTCTTCTCATACAGGGTTATCGTAACTTCCTACAGATTTCAATGTAACTAAAATCTAAGAATGTGACATTTTGTCATCTCAAAATGTTGTGACATCCAGAAAGTGAGAAAAAAAACTTTAAAAGTTAATGGTTATTAATGTCAACTTTAACCTCATGTCATGACGTTTTTTATTGTTTCTTTTTCTGACTATAAACGCGTTCTAGTCATCGTCAATGTCATCACCATCATCGTCTTCCATGGCACAACAGCAAAGGTTAAAAAAAAAATTAGAATAAACCGAAAAAGAATCACTAAACGTTAAACGAATCAAGACATTACAACGTTTACGTAAACCAACAAACAAATAAATAACCCAAGTTTTAAAATGCAAAACGAAATAACAAGCGAGAATAAACATAAAATCCCGGAAAGGATGATGGATACTTAAATGGAAACACCACCAACAACGTCCACGTCTCCCCTTTCCCCACTAACCTTAGCACTAACTAAAGCAATACCTAGCAAAATTCACCGAATTTCGGTAGTCGGAAGAGAATGTCTATCCACTACACAGATGGTGGCAGTAGATTTCTTTCCTAGTTTATCACTTTTTGTTACCATATTTGGTGGAAAATGCTGCTAAATGTCTCCCAGCAAATAAATTCAAATTCGTATTCAAATACAAATACTGTATATAGAGTTGTTATCCATAGATTTCGCATTCGAACTGACCTCATTTGTATTCCAACGATGACGTTGTGACGGGAAACTGTCAGCTCTTGGCAAGCTTTCCAAATTGTCTGGTAGTTTAATGGGATCTCCATCTGAAAGTGAATAAGAAATTTAAACATGCATAAGTATACAAATAATTGTGTGAGAGTGTGTAAGTGTTTGCCCAGTGAATATCTTTAAGGATATGTTTAAATGTTTGAAAATCCATCTTCTAAAGTGTGGATCTCCTCCTGTCGATTTTAAGCAGTTGATAGATATCACAAAAGGAACGAGTTAGGGAAGCAATAAAAAATATTTGAATATTTGTAAATTGTTGTTTTTTTTTTTCTTTTAAGCTACGAAAAGGACGAATATTAAAAAGTGAAATTAAAGAGTGAATTTGACATGTGACTGCAATAAATCATACAGGGACCAGACGTATTGGAAGACGACATAATCAATAGGAAGCTATTAGGGAGGTGTAAGATTCAGTTTTTTTATAGTTTTACCACCAAAAGCTTCGCCGAATATCGCCAAAATACCCCAAATGTCGCCAAAATATCGAATCAAGTTATTTCATTTACAAAATATGTTTTTTTTTGTTATATCCTTACAAATATGGTTTGTGGTATCGAATTACTTCTTATAATTTTTATTATTCGGTATTAACATTATTTATGACAATTTGATTGATTAAAACAACCAAATTGTCAAGTTCAAAAACAATGTTACTTTATTTGAATGATCTGCGCTGAAACGGTTTGAAATACAATGAAGTGAAACATATTTTTCTCAATCTTTTTACTATTTTGAGATCCCAATGTAAACTTAGATGCAAAATACCACGATGCATTTGAAGCATTAAACTAAGGTTAAAACAAAGCTTTTAGGCAAATTGAAAAAATGTATGTTTTGCTCATAATGAATGTTCACACTCTATCTTATGTCAACGATCCATTTCTAACTGCTTCATTGCAGATGACATTTTTGACTTACCAGTGTAATTTCAATAATGCATTTAATAATGGTGCCAGACACGATTACTAATAGAAGTGCCAAAAGAATATGGTATAATGATGTGTTAAGTTGGGTTCAATTCCGATGTGACAAAGAACCATGCCCATAAGAAGAATACAAGAATAATGTTGCAATTTTTTGCTGCAACATTATCATACAGTGGTGTCGACAAAATATCACTAATCACTTAAAAACCCGCCAAACAAATTGCTAATCGCAATTATGAAAATTTGTCACGTTCGGCGCCAATCACCAGATCTAACAACACTGCTAATAGGGGAACTGTTAGACAGACCTGAGATAAGTGAGCTTATCTTGATTCGTACCCAATGGTTAGCACTCAGTGCCGTTTGAAAGAAAAAATCTATACTCTTAACGAAGGTCTTCATTGATATCGATTACTTTTGTATAAAACAACAAAAAATTAGTAAATTTTTTTATTTTATGAATGCGATTCGTAAGTGTTCAAAAAATTTCATAAATCAAGGTTTCACAAAAAATATCCATACATTTTTTTCTGAACTATAATTTCTGTATTAGATTTGCAATTGATTTAATTGAGAGGAGACTCAAATCATTGCTCAATTATTCCAAGACCAAAATTTGCCACTAAAACGATTTCCCTTGTTTCTCATGAAAAAGACATGGGAAAGCCTCTCACTTTTAGTGAGCTTAAACGCATTCTATTTTCAGACTCACTCAACGGGATGTACAGTCTAAAGATGATTACGAACATCATAGTTTGGAGACTCGACCACTCGAAACGTTTGTCAGACACATCGAGGTAAATCGATAATCGATAATTGCGTGTACTAATCATGGCTTCACGGTCGGTCGAAATATGCTACTACACCCCTTCTACGATCAAATACAATCGAACTATAACATCAATGAACGTGGATAATAAAATATTAATCTACTTTTTCTATAAAATATACTCGTATTCGTAAATGTTTAATAAATTCAATTCTTACGAACTACCGACACCAATTCTCTTATGATTGCTTGATTTTTGTAGTTTACTTATCTAAATATTCAGAAGATGGAATTCGAAAGACTACAAGTTGGATATCTGCGAAGGAAATCAATATTAAGGATTTGGTTTAGTTCTACAGGTTTTCAAGTTTCATAAGTTAGAATTTTTTCTTTTAATGTTATTGTTATTGATAAAAACTATGGGCACATGCATACATTTAATGTAACTATATTTTCACTTGAAGAAATTAAGGTTTATGTTATTTTGATACCGCTAAAATACAGAACTCAAAAGGAAGTATATTTTGACTAAATGCGTTTCATGCGCTCTTAAGCCAATTGATCGATGTTTGTGTGATTGGATACCTGGCAAAATCGTCATAAATTTTTTTAAAACTTCATAATACGAGTTCTTCTATAATGGTTAATAAGACTTGAAAAAATCGACGATTAACCACTTCTCTTCAAATACCTTTCGTACGAATGACCGATTCTTTGTATGATCTTACGTCCATATTATTTATCAGCTTAGTCGAAAGTTAGTAAAATTTGAAAAGGTAATGTCTTAAAGGTTCCAAATGTTCGATAACAAAAAAAAAAAAAACTTACAGCAAAAGGTACCGTACAAATGGTATCCTTAGAAGAACATATATAATTCGAAAAGTATCATCCACGCCAAAAAACCTCCATCGATTTTGACCATACTCGAGAAAGAATCTTGATAATTTCTGAGCGTATTCTTACTAAATGATATCTAAGATATTGGTGGTTGCTTTAAGAAAATTGCTCGATCCGAATTTCTCAAAAAGCCCAAATTTAGTCAAGATGCTTTAAATCGATCCCGGGATTGAGAAAGAGCGGGACGTATTTTTTCTTGAAATTGGGATTTATTCAACAAGTAGTGCCGCTTCAAGCATTGCATTAGAAGTAGAACATTTCGATGCCTTTTTTATAAAAGGATTTGTCAAAGCCCATGAAGTGCAATAACTTTATCAATTGCTCCAACTCTTTTCCTCTGGAGAAGAAAAGTGGAGGTCTGGAGAATATGGTGGATGGAGCTGCAATTCCACTTAATTCATGCAAATTTATCGTCTATTTGTAACGCAGCGCACTCTATGAGGTTTTCTTAGTTCTTTCTTTAACATTTGAGGATGTATTTTCTTGATATCGCCAGTTGAAAAAGTGTTTTATAATATCCGCTCTTTAGCGTTCTTCCTTTTGTAAAATAATCAATGAATAGATACTATCCTGCGCATAAAAAAACTGTGAATACTGTGATCTTACTGGCCGACTGTTTCGGTTTTTGTCGCCTTACAAGTCTTTCACCAGATTAATTTTACTCAGTAGTGTAGTTGTGGGTCTATGATTCGATCATTGCCACATATTGCACAATTAAATCACTTATATTGCTTTTAACCTAATTCAACCAGTTTTTATGATACTGTTAACAAACGCGGCATCCATTTGGATATTCTTTTGATATCAGCTCCCTTTTGGAATTGCTATTTTCAAATATTAAGAATAAGTTTCACATAATTTTTTAAGGGTTCTGTTATAACTACCTTTTTTGGGCGAGCATTACCGATGACCGTACGACCGCGTTTAAAATCAGTAAATCAGCGACAAATAGTTATTTTCAAAGGAAAAAAGTCGTCACAACATTTTGAACCTATTGTCGATTATGAACGTCGATAAAGATAGCGCTACTCAAACACAAAATTTTTGAAATGAATTGAAATTTTGACAGGCGCTGTTAGAAGATTAAAGCTTTCATCAATTATTTTTTAAGAGGTGACAACTGTGCATCAGCCTCAGAAAATATTGATCGATGAGTAATCATATGGAGATATTACATCAATTTGGATTAACACTAAGATACCGAATGTCAAAGCTTCAAAATAAGTCATCTTCATTCCCAAAACTCTGTACCACAAATAGATACTTAAGTTGACTAATGAAAATATCAAACAACTTCCTCACATTATGTATCCTACGCTACTAACGTATCTATAAAAACATATCTACAGAAAACATTTGCAAAGTAACTTTTACAGATTTATATACATATATCCATTAACATTTAGATGAGCGTATAAACAACACCATTTCCAGTTAAGGGACATGACAAATTAGTTGGATAATAAAACTTAAAAGTAACAATATTTTATGCTACAACAGCAAGACAAAAAAACCGGCAACAGCAATAACCGACAAACGCAACAAAAAGGATCGCGGTATTGGTTATGGAAGAACCAGAACATGATGAGGAGGAGTAAAAACAAGCGTTGTACACGTTGTAATAAGCGTTTAATACCAATGTTTACAAGCCAAAAGTAATAAAACACGCGACATTCAAGCAGCGCCATACAAGACGACACACACGCGGCCCAGCGCACTTCACAATGCACAAATACACACAAACATACACATGAGGACATGGTTAATACTTGCACACAAATATCCTTTTCAAGAATCATAAACTACACGTTGGCTATGATTACAACATTGAATAATACACCAACCACCGACACACGAACACCACAAATAAACTTGGTCATTGCGAGGCGAGAATACTAGACAACGCCAAGTGACTGGGAGAGTTGGGGAAGGACGAATGGGTGATGGCCGGATATGTGTGCTGTGTGTAAGTATTATGAGTGTGTGTGTGTAGTATTTAAAACCTCCAACCATATCGTAACTTTATAGTTTTACCAATACCAATGCATACACTTTCGCACTACTCACATCCCCCGATACGTCGTAGGTCCTGGCTGCTATTGGCAGACATTAGCCATATTTGCTACGTCTACCACTAGGTGGGAAAGTCGTAGTAGCCTTGGAAAACGACTCTTTTGACAATAAAAATTGATTTGTTAATATATTATCGGCCATTGTCAACCGTTGTGGCTGTGTGTGATGGCCATATTTAAGTTTTGTATATAAAAATGTCAAAGTGCAAATAAAAAAGTAAATAATTCATACTCCAAAATCCATACATCTCTTACGAACTTCTTCGCCACAAAGTTTATTACCCACCAAAACCTCAACGGGTTCCATGGGAGCTATTACAAGAAATCTTCAACTAAATGACTCTTTTTAGAAAAGTTTCCATTTCAGTTCAAGAAACATGGAAAATGTGATATATATTCAATATATACTCTCTCTCCTTCACTCTCTTCAGTTAAAAGTTATTTGCGTGATATTATGGGCACAACTTAAAATACAGTTTTTATTGCCCAAAACTCCTTAATATTTCCAGTGCCGCAAAGGAAGAGAAGGAAATTTTTTTTAAGTGCACTTTGTAATTATTCAAAATCTCAACGAATATACAAAAAAAAAAACTAAGCAAATAAATCGTAAACCGCTTACAATAAGGCAACAATATTAATGTCTCTGGCCATAATTGATGACAACTTGGAAACAATTACATTCACTTGAAATGGATAAATAAACGCATGTATGGACCCATCCCTATCACTTCATACCATATGGGGAGGAAATGGGATTAGATAAGCAAAATAAATGGTCCCAAACGCATAAAGCAGGAAAACGGGAGACAGGAGTAATTTATACTGACATGGAGTTTAAGGTGGAAACTATGAAAGAATAATTGCCGCAACTATGCAAAAGGTTGAGAGAAATGGTCTACATATATACAAAACGTTGAGAGAAAACTGAATAACATTGTCGTACAAATATTATCGGAATATCGTATAATTGACTTCATCTCAAAAGGCTAAAGTAAGCGATGAACTTTGTCACTGCTTTGGAAAGCGCATAGGCAAATAATGAAGAGAAAACTTTCATTAATTCGATTATAGTTTCTTAGCGGATAATAGTTGTAGGCATCCACTTTGCTGAGATGTAAACCAAGTCAGGATATTTATTGGTTAAGTGTTATAGTTTTCTCGTTTCCTTAGCATTACATTTTCCTGGAAGCGGAAATTCTCGTTAAATAAGGAATTCGTTTCTCAAGACTTGTTTTTGATATACATTGTGATTTTTTGTTTTGCACTTCATACAGCTTCCTTCTACAGTTAGTGATACGATTTTCTATTCGTTGATTATCCAAGGGTCAGTCATCTCGCAGTTTCCGACAAACGACGCATGATGACGGTTGTTCAAAATTGTCCCAAACCTGCTCACTGCAGCTTTCCATAAGAACAATCTAAAAAAAATGGTATGAGCCAACCGTATTAGTAGATTATTATAACCAATGATTCCAAGGGGGCAAAAGTAGGAAATCATTCCCAAAGAATAGCATTTCCATAGCTTCTACAAATGTACATGAGCATATTTTCTACTTCTAATGAAGGTATTTTTAAGACTGTGACAATATAAAACTGAACTGAATTCAATTTATTTGAAAAGACTCTAAAATTTTTATACACTTCTCTAATTTAAATGCGATCTTGAGATAGAACACTGAAATGAATTGTGCGATGAAGATTTTCATCCTCCTCAAAAAAGTAACTAAGCATAACGACCGATCGTTGTGCGATGGTTAGTACGCGCGAATATCTTTGGCATGATCGTGAGTTCAATACCGCATACAGCCACCTATCATTGTTTACGTTTGCAAACAATTTGGGACTAGAAAATGCTTCTCAAATTTGGCATTTGGTCGTCATTAAGCAGTGTCTCTGAAAATAGAGTGCCTGTAATCTCATTGAATGTTGGGAAGCTCTCCCATCTTATTCATGGGATGCAAGGGGATCTTTCGTAAGCGGATACAAAAACACCTTTTCCACACCTATAAAAATTTGAATGAAAATCATAAAGTTTTCACAGGTGTATGAGGAAACAAAGGAATAGCCGCCTGCGTCAACCTTATATTGGACGACTATTTCTGTACGTGTATATTGAGGATATCACATGATAGAATATTACCCAGACTAAGACTTGTTTGACTCAACAAGATCTCTGCCTATCCTCGCTGAAGATTTAGCGTCAACCCATGTTATCAACTTCGCGCTGATACCAAACTAAGTCATGTTTTCAAGTAATTTTTGTCAGGGCAGATTACTTAGTCAATTATATTCGATGAAATAGTTTTTTGAAAAATTTCAAAAATTCTTTTTTTAATTTTGACCCCCGTTATCTCAGAATCACTCTTTATAATTTACTTGAAAATTTCTATAAATTAACGTTGTATTACTGTCGAGAGAAAACGTGGCGCACAAATGTAGGTCATTTGATGATTGTTCAGATAATTAGAACAGTAATATTAATAATATTAATAACTAATATTCTTTCCCTACACTCAAAGCCATAATAATTTTGTTCTATATCAAATCTCGAACTGTGCTGGCCGTAGGAAGCAAACTTAAAATCAAAATTGTCAACCAGTACTATTTGTGAAGAATTACCTTTAAAAAAACAGCTTTGAAACATCAAAATTCTCAAATTTCTTTTAAATTATACCAGACCATTTAGAAATTTATGATTTTTCTGTGTCTCATCTAGGTTCTGAAAGATTTTTTTGCTACCGGCGTAGTGAACCTTGGTAAAATGCAGATCACTATACGTCGACGCAAAGCATTTAGGAAATACTTTTTCTGAAGGCTTGGATCCTCATCTTTAAATACTCCGTACATTTTATGACATTTGGATGAGTAATTACGGTGATCTACTGCTTTTATTACCACTTTTTTCGCGTTGCAAACCGCTGTGTAACATCGACGTACACAGCGACTGCCTTAACTGAAATATGGATAAAAAAGTTTGGATTCTGTTGCACAAAATTGAAGCATCACAAAGTAAAAGCTTCGATTGTATAATTTAAACCCTTCCATTTAATGTTATTAAGTTTTTATTTCTCCCCAAAAACTGTTGCTTTCCTAACAAATCCTTTAAATGTTACACCTGTTATTTGTTGGGTAATAAAATTTGTTGTCCTGTACCTAAAAATTATAAAGTACAAAATGTTCCAAATAGCATTTCGTAGACATTTTAACGATTTTAATTTGTCAATCCGAGTTACCTTTAGTGACGTGGCATACAACAGCACCGCACAACAAGAGGAAATATGCCCAACAGGATGACATTGTTGTAACAACAGGACATCAACGACAATTGCCCAAAAACCAATTTCACACTTCTTGGCTCTAAATAAACTTAACTACTTTATACGGACTAAGTTCTATATTGCCAGTTTTACTACAAAATTTATGTGATGAAGCGAAATCTACTTCTTCGCTTATTTTCTAGAGTTTCTGGGCTGAATTAAACTAAACTTAAATTTGTGTTCACATTAACAAAACAAAAAAAAAAAAAAATTAAAAACAGCAAACTAAAAGCAAGAAACGAAAGAATTTTGTGTATTTTGTTAAAAGTTTACATTCTCCTGAGATCACTTGAAAATTAAGTCGTTTTTGTTTTGTTACTTTTCCTTTGCCATACGTATTCTCTCTATCA
Organism: Philornis downsi; assembly: GCA_019455685.1. NCBI lineage: Eukaryota > Metazoa > Arthropoda > Insecta > Diptera > Muscidae > Philornis > Philornis downsi. The sequence continues at coordinate 20,211 of JAHXMU010025212.1, forward strand.
CATTTATCACAATTAACAGGGGTTGTGCATGTTTTGTGTACCTGAGTGGTGGCCCGAAGTGTCCTTTATCATGTTATCCTTGTGCGGGCCAAAAAAAAAACAAAATCTGTCTCCTACTGTG
>JAHXMU010025213.1:0-10365 GCA_019455685.1 Philornis downsi
GTGCCAGCGGAAGTTGTAAAATATTGGTTTTTGAGGACCTTTTTTTAATATATTTAGATATTTTTGAGATTTTCTTAAGATATACAGAGTTTTTAAATGAAAAACAAAAAATTACCGCATTTTTAATTGATAACATTTCGAGCGGCGTAAATTATTTTATTTTTCTTTTGAAAAGTTGATAAATATGAGGCATTAGAATGGGAAGACATAGACTTAAAAAACTGTGAAATGTCAGAAAGATATTTAAAACTTTATGTGCCTCGATCTGGGTGTAATTTGCTTTGCCTATCAAATAATGCGTACAATAACTTCATACCTCCGGATGAAGGTATAACCACCATTTTTTTTTTCTTTCAGGTGTTACATTTTTTCCCTATCAGCTGATATGTGCCTTCATTAATTCGGAAAAAGGTACAATAATTCATCTAATTAACATTATAATAAGATCACAGGTACGTAATATGACGGCCAAGAGAAAAGTTGAAACTAAAATGTTTTAACAAACGATATGAAAATTGTGAATTTTGGACGCTATTTTAAAATTTACTTAACTTCAATTTGACGTTTGATGACTTGACGTTTTATACGCTTCTCGTTTTTAACGTTTTTATCAGTGGCTTATTTTCTTCGAACTTCTTAATATCACAAATACAGGGTTCCCGTCGGAAAAGTATACTACTTCGTTTGTTTATAATTTTTGATTAAATGAAAGAGAATGGATCTTGTATTAATAAATGTTTTATTTAATGTCGGCAATTATGTATGGAATACAATATCAGATAAATGTCCGCCTCTGTTAGCCAGTCAAATCGAGCGACCGTGGAGGCCAATGAACATCACCATTTCTTGAAATAACTTGTTGTGGAAGGCGGTCTCGCAGTAATTCCATTGTAATCCTGGCTGTATGCGATGTGGCACCGCCTTGTTGCTACCACATGTCAATCAAGCCCAAAGCATGCAGTTGTGGCATTAGAAAGTTTTCAGTCACATCACGATATCGCTCAAAGAAGTAAGGCCCAATGCGCTACATCTTTTAGAAAATTTCCTAAGATAAACAACACAAATTTACTAGAGGCTCATGCATATTGAAATTAAATTCTAACACTTTCCTTGATTTTCCCTCCAAGTATTGAAATATATTTAATTTCAAATAAAACAACACACAGCGACTTGACCTAACCCTCCTTAGATTTATGTTTTACTTTGGAAAACTTTATATTTGGCTTTCTTTCAAACCACAAATCATCTTAAATGCTTAAACCAGTTCACCATCAACGGTGATACTACTTCCGATTGTACGTAGAGTAGTATGTGTGTGCTCACATACACACGGATGCTTGTATGTAAATTAGGTTTATTGGTATGTGGAGCTCTGTCAAGTCTCTTATGGGAATTTTGTAATCTTTTACTTTTCTCACTTCCTTTTGTATTATTTTAAACAAATTTTGCAACTTGTTAAATTCAGAAATATGAAAGCATGGAGAGACAACTACCCTGTAGTCCTGAATTTATTTGCAGTGTTTTTTTTTTTTTTTGTAGCAAAGCAAAGCCGTGGCAGAGGCGAAAAAAGTATTGGGTTCATTTAAATTTTCAGAGCGCGCAAAAAACGAATAGCGAATGGAATGGGAACACAGTAGTAGGTTTCTAAAATTTAAGGTAAAGGATAATTTTAGCTCAAAGCGGGGAATACTTCCCCATTAGAAAATTCAAAGTTGTTAATGTTACACGCAATTTGTGGTATTTTGGAAAACTCTTTCTACATGCCAAGAAAAAAAACGACTTAAATGGTGTTAAGACAAAATCGAGTTTATTTGTAAGTATTATTGTACTCATTCTAATGCATATTTATATTCAATTCACATTCCAGAAATCAATGTAGTTCACAAGTTATATAAATTTTTTGAAACAACAATTTTGGATAAATTACGTAATATCTCTAATTATTGCCATTAGTTAGGACATATATTTCGTTATTTCCATTTATGTCCTTAAGCCATATATTATCCTCCAAGCATGATTTCAAAGTCCAGTATTCGAATATTTAAAAAATTGTAACAAATTCCCATAATAGCGTTTTTTTGAAAAGCCTCTTAAAATCTCGGTAAGGAAAATTTGTAGCTAATTTGCTTTTTCCTGTAAGCACAGACACTTTACCTTCTACCTTCTACAAGTACTTTCTACTTTGTATGTCTGATTGCACATTTTAAATGGAAATAAAATTAGAAGTTGACCTCCTATTTAGACGTAGGCTCTTTGTACATTTTTACGATTCTCACTTCGACAGTTTTTTATCCCACATCCACTTGAGATCCTAACAACTTAAATTTCGATTACTTCACTTACTTACTTTAGTCTAGACAATGGTACAGTGTCTGTTCCCTTTCATCTATAGGCTTTCCTTGAAAAGGAAAGCCGTTTTAATCCGGATAGAAGGCAAGAGGAATATGCTCCTTAAGTTTGGTCTTTCCAGCTTCAGTCATCAGATCTAGTCTATGGTTCAATCTTCGTACCATTTATCTGCTGTTTGATTTTTCATAATGTTCCGCGATTGTTCCAGTTCAGTGTACCGCTTTTGCGCCTTTTCTTTATTGTTTGAACGCCTAAGAATTGAATTTCGGAAAATAACCTTTTATCGCGTGCGTATTTTGTAACAGTAATATTTCTATAAAAATTGGTGAATCCTGCATTAAATTTTTTGCCTTGGATGACGATACCATATTTGCCCAGTTTCTTTTATATTTTACCCCCTAAGGATGTGAATTTTTACAAATTCATTATCACTCCTTGCATATTAATGGAAGCTAGATTTCTACACAGACAATTCGTAAATCTAGTTTCACCCCTCCATGGCACCATTTTTGTACGCTTATTCTATTTTCTACCCTTTTTAAATTTTTTTTGGATAGTGCAATCGTTGTCCCTTTTTTTTCGTTTGTTTATATATAGGGTAATTTTTTAACCGTAGTTTTTTTTAATCGAATAAAACACTCAAATTAGCTTCATATATTACAATTTTTTATTGGAATCGATAAATTGGTTCTTGTCATTTAATTTTTAAAGATAATGTCCATTCGAAATGTCCAGTTTTTCCTCACTTTCTCCAACATTTCGATCTGTATTCCACGAATTACGCGTGTTATGTCATCCTGTAAGGCTTCAATAGTGTTCGGCTTGTCCACATAAACTAACGACTTGGCATAACCCAACAAGAAATAATCAAGAGGCGTTAAATCATAAGATCTTGGGGGCAACTCACATAGCCAAATCGAGAGAAAAGCCGCTCACCAAAATCATCCCTCAACATATCCATTGTTTCACGAGCAGTGTGACATGTTGCATCGTACTGATGAAACCACATGTCAACCAAGTTCAACTCAGCCAATTAGGGCAAAAAAAATATCGCGTATCATGGCTCGATATCGATTTGCCGTTGACGGTAATAACGTTTCTTCCACGGTCGTCTTTGAAGAAAAATTCACCGATGATGTCACCAGCCCATAAACCACACCAGATTGTCGTTTATCAGGGATGCAGCATGTGACTGTTCATCACTCCAGATGCGACAGTTTTGCTTGTTTGTGTATCCGTTTAGCAAGAAATGAGCCTCATCGCTGAACACAATTTTTCGATAAAACTGCGGATTTTCACTGTTGTGGTAGGTCATTCGGCTTCAATTCTTGCGTGAGTTGAATTTTATAGGCTTTCAAGCCCAAATCGACGTGTACAATTTTTCTTGCGGTTGAGTAACACATGCCCAATCGCTGAGAACGGCGACGAATTGACATTTCACGATTGTCATTAACACTGGTCGCTACGGCTGCAATATTTTCTTCGGTACGCACTCTACGCATGCGAGTCGATGGTTTTATGACCAACAAAGTAAATTTGGTGCACAATTTGGAGATAACAGCACGAATTGTTGATACAGCAGGTCGATTATATACCTATAGATATAATTGAGCTCGCATCAGGCATTTAGTACTGAGGATGGAGAAGGATTATACTGCCATTTCCATTAGAGTATCACACATACAAATTTGCCTGATTTAACAAAAATCGGATGACTTCAGAAAGTCACCTTTTTGCTCCTTTTACTGTGGTTTACTGCCTCTTGATTAGTTGCAGGTCGATTATGACGACCAAACGATGCACATTTGTCAATTTGTCACAAGAATTTTGAAAGCAAATTTCAACGATTTGCAATTGTTGTTCGTTTGTTGGTCTTTCCATGCTTAAAATGGCAGAGTGTACTGTACACTTTTCACTTTGACAGATGATGTTTGGCCGCCATTCGCAACCAGTGCTGCCAACCTGAAAAACTTAAATCTTAAAATATAAAATACGATTTTCATTCAATTTTTTATCACACCTCATAATGATGACGTCTCCTCTGACGCCTCATTAGTTTCCCCATTTGCAGGCAGTTTTGTTTCGAGAAAGTACGAATTGCTATGAACAGAATGGACATTATCAATTATGTGAATCTGACATCAAATGTTTGTTGTGGATAATGGTACTATTTCCACTCTCACACCTGTCACACTGCTTGAAAGGACAAATAAGCGTTCCGATTTTCATGATTTCCGCCTAGCTTGGCCAATGGTACCATTTTCATCTCTTTTCGTTCAGATTTTACCCATAAAAGCTGTAATTTTTAAACTACCTTCTTGTTACTCACTTAGTCTGTAAGAGGACTTTATGGACATTAATTTTCAACGTCGAACATCGCCAATCTTGCCGGATTTGGTTCTTTTTACCATATTTTATATACAAAATACACGAATTTCGAAAAGTCCCTTTTTTTGGCTTGCCTAATCTGGAACGGATCGGTCGGGGTGGTCACGGTTGTTCATAGTTCAAGTTCTACCCGTTTGAGCTGGGCCATATTTGTGTTATTCCCTCTTCTTGTCCCTTTAAGGAAAGAATGTTGAAAAATTCGTTCGTGTCGCGTGTCTAATCCAGGTTCCACCTCCAGCAGTTTGAGTTAAGCCTTAGTTCCAGATTTGTCTCGCTGTTGTTACCGTTAAAATTATGAAATTTGAAAATGTCTTTCTGTCTTACGCCTACTTTGGAAGGGGAATATGGACATCAAGTCCAATAATTTTAGCTGTAGCTAGAATTCGCGCCGCATGGCTAATGTAGATTCCTGCTTCGGCAGTCTGAGCTAAGCTGTGGTACCATATTTGTCCCTTTTCACCCTGTTTCTACCGCAAAATTACGAAATTTAAAAATTTCTGCTTGCCCTGTTCCTATATTAAGAAGGGGAATAAGAACACTAATTTTTATGATTCCAGCACTATACATTTATACTCAGTGTTGGTTCCATATTTGTCACATTTTACCCTTTTTCATATCTAAAAGTACGAATTTCGAAAAATCCCAACTTTTGGCGTTCCTAATCAGGTTGTAAATATGGAACCCAATATTCTTGATTCTAGCTCTACCCAATTTAATTAAGTTATGCCACCAGATTTGATCTTTTCTACCTTGTTTTTACCTCGAAAAGAATGAATTTCGAATAATCGCTTCTTAGAATGCACGTACTCTAGAAGCTCTTACTCCAATTTATTATTCTAGTCATTTGGTTAGATAATAATGACAATCAGTCAGTAACGCACCAATTTTATACATACAGCTCGTCATTGTTACGAATTCTCTTTTAGATCTTCTATCGACTGAAAACCGGCGCTTGGAAGTGATCATTTAAGTTTGAAAAGAGGGAAAAGTCAGTGGAAACTATAGAATACGTTTACTTTTCGGTAATATTTGTTGAGCTTTTGGCCAGAAATTCTTTCACAATGACAGTCTTCTGAGTGAGTTATCGTGGCGCAAAATCCGCAAATTTTAACTATGAAAGTAAACTATGAAACTGTAACTGAATCAAAGTTTGTTAAATATCTTGGCATTAATTTTTCTTACAACCTTTCCTGGGACATGCATATTGAAATGCTGAAAACAAACATTTCGTCAGCGACTGGAATTCTAAGGAAGTTTAAATATAAATTGTCAACAGGAACCAAACTTCGATTATATTATGCTTTAATCCATTGTCATCTGGTGTATATACCAATAGTATATGCTGCTAAAAATTGTATTTGTCTGAAATCTTTGCAAAGTGCACAAAATAAAGCATTAAAAATTGTTTACAACAAAACAATAGAGTTTCCTATCGTTAATTTGTTTAAGAATTATGCTATGCTGTTCTTCCCGTAAAAGGAATATATAAGTAAAACCTTTGTTTGTTTGTGTTCATATCTGGGGGTCAATTTTTTTTTGCCCAATCCCAAGTAAATACACGTCGGCGTCTAAACTTAGTACCTTCAAGATGTAGGCTTGAGCTGACAAAGCAAAAGGCAGGCTATGCTGGGCCTCACGTATTTAATGAATTACCACATGATCTTAGGCAAATTGCCAGAATATCAGAATTTAAATTGAAAATTAAATTATATTTACTTGAAATAATTGAAACACTTTTATAATTTATTTTGTTCTCTAAAATATTATATTATGATTTCTAATTTATTCAAAATGACATATATTTATCTTCTTCTTTTTATATATATAATTCTACTGTATGGGCGTTGTCAGTGAACTCCTCCTAAACGGCTGGACTGCTTTCCATAAATTTTTGTATATGCGTCTGGGTGGTGCCCGGGATGGTTTAGATTTACAATTCGGTCCAATTGGACTAAGGGGCGTGGTACCTCCCATACAAATAAAAAATTAAAAATCACTTATTTCTGCTCCTACTTACGGTATTTGAACAAAATTTGGTACATCGGTTTGGTGTTCATATCTTAAGTGCTACTGCAAATATGGGCGGGATTAGACAATGGGGCGTGGTACCTCCCATACAAACCATAAATTAAAAAGCAATTATTTCTGCTCCTGCTAAAATTTGAAGGCAAAGCAACGTTTGCCGGGTCGGCTAGTATATATATATATTTTTTTTTTATTACAACTATTATGTTATTAATCGATATATATATTTTTCTTTTTCAGATTTTTAAATGTTAACTTGAATATTATTAACTGGTCTCTATTAAAGTCTATAAGGCGCAGAGACATTATAAACACTGTTAATGATAATTGTATGAAGAAAAAAAAAAAAAAAAATCCAATTACTTGCGAAAAAATTTGGATTTCGCTTTGTATAAAAACATTTACAAATTGCTTGTAAATCACATCAGACATGCAAGACATTAACTTAAATACCTTTTTTTTTTTGCCTAGTTTCCAGCTGAAATTCTTTCATGCCAATTATTCAGTGGTCAACATTAAACATTTTCATAACAATTCCCTACTGAGTTCTATCTTTAAGAGACTAAAAAAGTACATGCCCTAACAGTTTTATAGACATCAATGACGCCCAATATTAATTGAAGATGATTAAGTGTTATATCGAATAGGGTTTATTAATGTTGACCAAAGAGACAACTCCCTCTGCTCTCCCAACATGCTGTCGCAAATCCTCTCTTTAAGAAAGCCATTCAATATGTAATGCACTTGTAACGTTTTAGTGTTTATTTGCTATTAAATTCAGTTTATATCCAGTCACATTTTCCATTTCCTTTGCGTGGTCAATCGCCAATTGGATACTGTGTCCGACTTGTCATAAATCATCCATTTAACATCGTGAGAATGACAATATTGAGTAATGATGTCCCTTTTTGGGGATTCCTTCTGTTAAGGGTTATAAATATAAATACTCTCTTTAAATATGGACGTGACATTTTTCCTGAACTTTTGACTGTTGCAAAATATTAATGTCTTTGTTATCACATGGTGTTGCGTTCGAATGTCTCGTTTGGAACTGCAGATGTTGGATGTTTCATTTCTAAGTTAAGCATTTGCATGTGTTAGTAGCGCCCATCTACGTTCAGCAGGTAAACTGGAGTGTATTGTCCTCTAACGGTTCGGTGTTATTGACTTTTCACCAAGTTACTGGTGGTTGGTTTTGTTGTCATTGGTGTAATTGTGTGCGTGTTGTAACCATAATGTGTCTAGGTTTGAAAAGTTTTCGAAAAAAGCACGTGGGTTCGACTCAAACACACATAAAGGACATACTCGTAGGTACATAAGCGCTGTTGCCTACACTGCAAGAAATGTGACATGAATGGGAAAGAGTGCTAAAAATTGAAACAAAAAGACAAACGACAGCAATTTTGGATTATGGCTGCAAATTTTGATTACGTCTTGAAAAAGAAAAATGATACCAGCCAGTACAGAAATTTCAGTTATGTCTTCTCGCCGACAATTAACATTAAATCAACGATTTGAAACTTTTATTGCAATATTTAATTTTCATAACGCATGAACAATGGCAAAGTACAGGGTGGCGCAATAGAACGTGCATATTTAAAAAATAGATTAAAAAATAAATACAAAAGGTATGGTTAAAATAAATCTAAGGCATTGTAGAGTAATAAATGGAGTTTATTTTTTAAAAATAACATCATCTAAATGGTGACCCTCTCTATGACGGCGCTCCTCTAACCGCAAACGAAAATTATTGAAAACTTTCTTCAGTAATACTGGTGTAATGGCTGCCATTTCACCACGGATATTCTCCTTGAGCTGAACGATGTTTCTTGGATTATTACTGTAGACTTTGTGTTTGAGGTATCCCCACAAAAAAATCTAGAGGCGTCAAGTCTGGACTACGTGGGGGTCATGGGATATCACCTCTTTTCGAAATCAGTCTGCCAGGGAACATCTGCTTCACCACCGCCATGGAGTCATTTGATGTGTGACAGGTAGCTTCGTCTTGTTGGAATCAAGTTCTGGCATTCACTATTCTTGAACTTTCAATTTCTGGAGCCAAAAATCCGTCCAACATCTCAACCGTGACGTTTTGGCCCCGCGCATTTTCGAAGAAAAAAGGAGCAATTATTCCTCTGCCAGAGATTGCTGCCCATACTGTCACTTTAGGACTATGCAATGGTTTCTGGTGTTTGATTTTGGGATTTTCACTGTTTCAGTAACGACAATTTTGTCAGTTTACGAACCCATTCATAAGGAAATGAGCCTCGTCAGAGAAAAGGATATTGTCAAAATTGGAAAATCGATTAAGCATTTAATTAGCAAATGCGAGCCTTGCTATGAAGTCGGACTCTTTCAATTCTTGTGTTAATTGCAGCTTATATGGATGCAGTTTAAGATCCAATGTTAAAATTCATTGCAAACTTCGTCGCGATAATTGTAAGACAGACAATCTCTTGCGAGTCGACATTTGTGGATTTCCTCCTACTGACTCCATAACTCTCTCAACATTGTCTCCGGTCCTAGATGTTCTTGGGCGACCATTTGCTTGTGGTTTAAATGTTGAACCGGTCTCTTCAAAACGCTTTGCCCATATTTTAGTTAAATTAGCACTCGGAGCTTCACTAATTCGCCGTAGTCCATATTCAGCACAATATGGTCGCCTAGTAGCAATATATGAACGAGAGTTCTCGCAAAATGCGCGACGCTTCCCGTCGAAGTGATTCATAGCGACTAAAACTCCATGAGCCCGCCAACCCAACGATGTAGGCGCCCCCCGCCCGCGCCTTTTCTACCCCGCAAAAAACGATGATTCAATATGCACGTTCTATTGCGCCACCCTGTATAAGAAAATGTTAATATTTAGTATGTAATGGAAAAGAGAGCACAAGTCCATTATTTATATAATTTAAATATCGTTGTATAATAAGGTGAATTGGGATATATAGCGAATGTGGCAGTGTAAATATGCTTAGCTTTCAATCTGTTGATTTGATATATCCCACTACTTATTGATAACCCTTTAATACAGATTAGTCATAGTGCTGAAACCATCTTACAACAACGAGGGCGGTCCCAAACTAGATAACCTGGAAGAAAAATGGAACAACTTTTCTTTATTTTTCAACATAATCTCCTTTTAGCTCGATTCATTTTTCGGTCAAACTACGGGCACCATCTACGAGATGTGTTCAAAAAATAAGTTGGAATTTTAAATTTTGCGGGCTACGTACATTCGACTTTCGATTATTATTATTTTTTTTTTTAAGTTGGAACACTCGTCTCGAAGGTATGTTGATGGTTTTATCTATATACAGGGTGGGCCATAAGGGTGTTGGCGGTTTAAATATTCGAAACATAAAAAAAATATATTTGTATTTATAAAAAGTAGAAGCATGGGAATTTTTAAGACTTAAAAATAATGTTGTCCAAATGGCTTCCCTCGGCTGCTTGACACTCGTTGAAAAGTTGTTCTCGGTATTTTGTTACTTTCCTGAATAATGTTCCTCTTCAACTGCTCTAAATTGGTCGGATTATTCTCGTAGACTACCGATTAGAGGTAGCCCCATAGAAAATAATCGCATGGAGAGAGATCGGGGCTAC
>JAHXMU010025215.1:0-22684 GCA_019455685.1 Philornis downsi
TAACTCGAAGATTGTTGTAGTTGGTGGTGTTGTTGAAAATGTTGTCTATAGGGTTGTAGTGGCTGTTGATGCTGTTGCAAATATTGTCTGTTTGCCTGTTGAGATTGGATTGGATGCTGATCTTGTCTTGGTTGGGTTTTCCTAGGTTGCCATTACTGTTGTTGTCTTTGTTGCCCTGATTGTGGCTTTTTTATGAGATTTCTCAGGTTTTTGTTTTTCTTGATTTGAAAACCCAGCTGAAGACAGTTCGCGTAAAGTTTATACCATGGTAGATGGTTTCAGGGCATATAATATTGTTCTGATATGAACTGCAAGACGCGTAATGACACTTTTAAGGGGTCTCTGGATCTTAAAATTTACGTCTGTTAAACTGTTTTCCTATTCACATTTCTGGTTCAATGTTGTTAGTTTGCTCTGAATATAATTGTAAAAGTACTTTGTATTTCCTCATTAGTACGCTCCTCTCAATTCTTCATGTAGTTGGTCCGCAGTGAGGAATCCTCCGAAGTTTGTGTTCAACATTGCCTTTATCTTCGACCATTGGCATAAATGGAGATGCACATCCATTGTTCTTCTTGCTCGTCCTATCAATTTGGATTTGACAATGTTAATGTACATTCTATGTGCTTCATTAATGTGGGAATTTTATCATCTACATTCATGATGAAAGTAGATAGGTCGTTTTTTCTTCCGTCAATCTCCCTTAGCTTTGCGATGTAGGTTAAAAGGTTGATGCCCAATGTTTATAAGCTGCATCGTTCAATGCTGCATTCCCAGGTAATATTGGAGGCACCATTTTGTTATTTTTTGTTTTAAATTTTTGCGCCCAAATTTTCTTTTTTATTCACAACTTTTTTGTTTTAAATCTTACATTTTACTTTTGTTTAATATTTCAATTAATTTCTTTTTGTTTTAAATCCTTTTTAATAGTTCACTTAAATTTTATTCTTGTGTATCCTCCACCAGAGAGTAGGTATCAACTGAAGGGGAAGAATCTGTACAGGTAAATAATTCTGTATTCACGCCAATCGAAGCGACAACCACTGCATCCAAATGCTATCATTCATTCATTTTAAAAGAAATTTATTTACAAATTTATTACAAGAAAACAATTATTTTAATCTATAATATAATCTCCCCCTTTTTTAATAACTTCTTTCCACCTCTCTGGGAGCTTTTTAAATCCTCTCTCATAAAACTTGCGTGGTCTTTCTGAGCGTTCAATTGGATTTCTCACCTCCTCGTCGTTATAGAAATTCAAATCCTTCAAGTTATTCGCAAGATTTCGAAATAAGTGATAGTCGGACGGTGCGAGATCTGTGGAGTACGGTGGATGAGGTAAAACTCTTCAGTGTTTAAAAGAACTCTACGTCATGAGAGCGACGCACTGTGTCGCGAGGGTGGCCAAAAATGGTTAACGTCAATGTTAGAATTCGAACGTTTTTTTTTTCATTTTTTTTGTAACACTCTGGTTAGATCATACCTAAAATATCTTTTAAAACTTTTTCTAAATTTTAAAGTTACAGTGGTTCAAAGTTAAGGTTTGTGTACAGCATACGAAATTTATGGAAAAGCTCCAAATTTAAGGTTCATTTATAATACAAAAAATTTAATTATTTGAATGTAACGGCTACCAAAATGTATAACAGGGTATAAGTGGTGCCTTTAGTTATAATTACAACACTGTTTTTGTGTACAAATATTGATCATATGTCAGATCTCGTTAGAAAAAGATAGTAGTGAGACATTGTCAAGATTTTTCAGCAACAGCGAACTTTCGTAGAGAATTTAAAAGAAAGTAGAGATAACACTTTTCCAATTTTTTGGTATTTTGTAGCTACAAGTATGTATTTTAATATATTTAAAATTCCGCTGCTCGATTTTGCACGAATTTATTTTATGATTGTTTTTCAGTGTCAACCTCATTGCGGATTTTTCAATTGTGGCTAGAGATAAAGCAAAACAGACCATGCGATGTGCATCATGTTAAAGATTTTGTCGGAAAGCATTTTAAACGAGTATTATTAGAAAGTGAACAACAGAAAATAAAGCTTACTCTATTAAAATTCTCTAAGAATTGGTCTAAATATCATCGCATTAGAGACAGATTTGAAACTGAGTTGAGTAACTGGCTAGATAGCGAACTATTTTGTGAAATCATTTGTAATGTAAGTATCCGTGTAAAGTTTTCAAATACTAATGAAAAAATTTCTGTTGAAAGTGCTCTAGCATTATACATTGATATGGATTTATCTATGAGGCAGTACAATATGATGGGGAAAGTAGTAAATTCTATTCACAAAGATTGTTTTCCATCATACTATATGATTGCAGATGCTAAAAAAAAGATTTTGCCTGATGACATTCAATTAAAAGAATCTTCTGCAGAGGTACCGTTACAGAAGATTTTGGATAAAACCGTAAGAAGCATTTTAGATGTTAATGATATTGATACCAACAATGATGTAGTCCTGGAATGCAAGTGGGGATTTGATGGCAGTAGTGGGCATAGCGTATACAAACAAAAATTTCAAGATGAGGAAGCTAGTGATGAATTTATGTTTGTAACTTCCTTCGTTCCTTTACGCTTGTTGGATTGGGCAGATGACCAAATAGTTTGGGAAAATGATAGACATTCATCTTGGAGGTTATGTAGACCACTTAAAATTATTTTTACAAAAGAGAATCCAAGTGCAATACAATCAGTAAGGGATAGCATAAATACAGAAATTGAAGGTCTAGATACATATAATTACAGTTCAAAAAACAAAAATCTTAACGTTCACTATAAAATGCAGTTGGCAATGATAGATTGTGCAGTTTTAAATGTATTAAGTGGAAACAGTAGTAATTCAACTTGTGCTTTATGTGGAGCTAAGCCATCTGAAATGAACAGCTTATCGATTTTCGAAAGGCCTATGAATGAGCAGTGCTATCAGTACGGATTGTCGACATTACATGCATGGATCAAATGTTTTGAATGCATTTTGCATATTTCTTATAAATAGCCTATAAAGAAATGGAAAGTGGTAGGAAAAGAAGATAAAGATCAGGTTGCTGAGCTAAAGAGAAGTATTCTAGCAAAATTTAAGTCTGAAGTGGGTCTTATAGTTGATAAGGTTAAGACGGGGTATGGCACAACGAATGATGGCAATACTGCAAGGCGCTTCTTTTCCTATGTCCAACCTTCAGCTCAGATTACTAATGTAGATGTAAGTTTAATAAAATATTTTTCAATTATTTTAAGAACACTTTCAAGTGGTCATTATATACATACATCAAATTTTGAAAAGCTTTTAAAAGATACAGCACTTTTATATTTCAAATTATATCCTTGGTATTATATGCCTTCAACTGTGCATAAAATTCTAGTTCATGGTATAGATTTTATTAAATATTCCACTATTCCCATTGGAATGTTATCAGAAGAAGCAATAGAGACAAGTCATAAAATTATAAGAAATGCAAGATTGAAACATACGGGAAAAATAAGTGGGATTGCCTCCATGGGAGACCTAATAAATTATCTTATTCTGCAGTCAGAGTCAATCAGAGCAATTTCGATGCATAGTCAGAAAATACTTGTAAGGAAAAGTGATATAAATGATTTGAAAGAGTAGTTAGTTACAAAAGAAAGATTTCAGTGCATAAAAACAGCGAATCTGGTAGAATCTGAAAGTGATGACAGTGATAGTTGTTAATATATTTTGATTGCCTGTAATACCTACTATATATATTTTATGTATGTATGTATATTGAATATGTTATGTTAAAAAAAAATTTCAATCTTATCGGATCGGAACAGATAAAAATAGTAAACTTATTGAAAAAGTTAAAAAAATGTGAAAGAGGTATTGACAATTTTCGTGGACAAATTGCATCTTTTTCGTATCAAGGATATGAGGGTGGTGAGCGTGTCCTTTGAGATAATTTCATAAAATTTATCAAAGTTATCCGGAATATATCAGAGACCAATCGAGCCAAGTTTTGTTCAATTCCAGAAACAACTTTGGAAAAAATAAGGTTTTTTCATTACAGCATATATGGGAGGTGGGCGTGTCCTTGGACCGATTTTCTCTAAACTTGTTTTTTTTTCTTTCCTACTTATAAAAGCAATGTGTACTAATTTTCATTCTTTTCTGAAAACTCTTTCTATTTTTGACCACCGTTTATATGAAAACACGACACTGTGTGACGTAAGCGTCTCCCACACTTACATGAAAAATGACACCATTGATGACTTTATGGAAAATATAATAAGTACAAAAAATTAATACAAAATTGTAACGGCAAACTGATTTCCGTTTAAGTTCAGAAAACGAAATTTTCCACGAATTGCAACCGTTGAATTATAATATAAAAGAATCGAGAAATAATGTCAACATTATGCATATGTAAACAAAAATTGTAAAATGTATTTTAAGCCAAATTAACGGAAGTGGATATTAAAAACAAGTTAATGATAATCAAAGAAAACAGAAATAAAGTCAGTTGTTAAAGATCCACGGTTGAGACCAAACGGCATTTCGGTTGTTTTACATTTTTTTAAAACGCTTCCTCCCCGATCAGTTATAACATTGGCGCAGTCGGTACTTCTTTATCTTTTATATAGAAAGTAGCGTGAAACGAAATAAATAAATAATAGTGCAGTGACGACACAGTTTAAATCGGTGTACGAACCACTAATTAATTAAATAACAAACATTTGTTTTCCATAATAGTGCAGTGACGACACAGTTTAAATCGGTGTACGAACCGCTAATTAATTAAATAAGCAACATTTGTTTTCCATAATAGTGTAGTAACGACACAGGGCAAATCGGTGTACGAACCACTATAGGACGAAAAAAAAATTAACTAACTATAGAAAATCTTGTGAAAGTGCAGCAAACACTTAGTATTAGTGAAAGCCACAGAAGCAAGAAAAAAGCGAAAAAATCGTCAAAATTCGACAATCAAGGCAAAGGCGATTTGACGAAAGAAGAATGGAGCAGATACAACAAGAAATAGCCAACGTGGATATCGTGGAGCAGCTTGCAAGAAGGGAACAGCAGATGGAACAACTCAGACTCGCTTATGTCGAGTTACAACAAAGGCAACAGCAGGACCATGACATTCTGAGCAGGACACTGAAAAATGTTAATCATCTCCCAGTTTTCACAGGACAGGGAGATGTGACCATCAACTCGTTTTCAGCAGCGCGGAATACCTGATATCAACACTACAAAACGAAGAGCAAAAGAAAGAGGTAGTTAAAGCCATATACTACAAAACCATACAAGGTGAAGCAAAAAATGCAATTATCAACATACCCGAGTCGGATAACTGGAGAATCATCAAGGGCATGTTAAAGTTGAGATACAAAACGGACACGGAACCCTATCAGATCTACAGGAGAATCGCCAACTTGCGGGTCAATACAGTAAGTGAACTAATTGATAAGATCCAGAGTATCAAATACAAAACTGATGAGTTGATAGTATACTATAATGCCGAATTTGGTATCGACTTAACAAATATAGATAGCCTGTTAGTAAATACTATTTAGGAAATAACACAAGGGACGTTATTAAACAAAATTTATGAGCAGAGAGAACTAAAGAATATATTATACATAATGAACCAAAGACGATTTGAAGATACGTGTTTTTTTTCTATATTATTATTTTACTTCTATCATACATACAATTAAAAAATGTTTAATAGATTTTAGTAATTACATTGGTTGAGTTAAAACTAAAAGTATTGCAGCAAAGGAAGATATTTTATTTTTCAAATAATAATCTTTGTCTATGAAAGAGAAAACAATTAAAGGAAAAAGATAGGATAAAACCTTTAGGAAGAGATATCACAGTTATTCTTCTAGATTCTTCAGCAATCTATGATGCGATAGCCTGTTTTGATTCTCGAATTTGTCATTTATTTTGCCAATGTAAGTAACATATCCTCCTTAAAACGATCATGTATGCGACGGGTTGAATACCTCATGTTTAAGCCATGTATCTGTTTTAAGTTTTTATTTTGGATGACTTGGAGTTTCTTTAAATGACTTTTCGCACATCTTTTAGACCAGACCTGACAGCCATACATCATGATTGGACGAATGCGCATTTTGTAAATGAGCAATTTATTTTTTGAGTTTAAATGAGATCTACGGTTAAGTAAAGGGAATAACGCTCGTCCACATTTTATAGCTTTGTCTGCCGCACTTAAAACATGTTCTTTAAAGTTCAAGTGTTTGTCAAGTATTAATCCCAGATATTTCACTGAATTTTGTAAAGGAATATCAGTACCGGCTATATTGAGTTTGAGCAAAGGGTTACGTTTTGGCGATTTATTGGAAGGGAAAATTATAGCTTGTGTTTTTCCTTCGTTTATTTTTATTTTCCATTTCGTAAAATATTTTCCAATATGAGCTAGTGATTTCTTCATATTCTTAACAATTGCATTTGAAACTTTTCCACTTGACATTATGGCAGTGTCATCCGCATATAATGCTATAGCCTCATTTTTAAGCAATTTAAAATCTGATGTGAATATGGCGTACAAAGTCGGAGACAAAACCGAACCTTGCGGTACACCAGCTAAGATTTTTCGGGGTGCGTACTGCTCTTCGTTGACACTAACAATGAATGATCTGTCGGCCAAAAAACTTCTTACCATCTTTTGTAAATAAACGGGAAATTCGAATTTGTTTAGTTTATATATTAGACCATCATGCCATATGGAATCGAAGGCTTTTTCTATATCTAGAAAAACCATTCCAGTACTTTTCCGATGTCTTTTGTTGCTTAAAACCGTATTTACAATTCTTTTTATTTGGTGTATTGTCGAATGCTGTTTCCGGAAGCCAAATTGTTCCTCTTTTAAAACCAAGTTATTATCCGCATGTTCCTTTATTCTTTCCAGAATTATCTTTTCAAAGATCTTGTCCAGACAGTTCAGCATACTAATTGGACGATAATTTGTAGGGTTCTTGGAGTCTTTTCCACTTTTGAGGACCGGAACAACTTTAGCTTTTCTGAAAGGCGCTGGAAAATAGCCATTCTTTAGGCACCAGTTAAAAGCTTTCATTATAATATCGAAAACTACGTCATACATTTTCTTCAAAAGTATAGGTTTAACTCCATCAAGGCCTGGAGGTTTATGATTTTTTAAACCTTTTACAAAAAATTTTACTTCGTCCACAGTAGTTGGGCAATATTCGTCTGTTGAAACTATTTGTCTGTCAAGCCATTTAATATGTTTGGCTACGCTTGATTCCTTCGATGAAATTACATTTAAGGTAATTTTGTGTGATTCTTCAAAAACGTTGGCAATCATATTAGCCTTTTCTGTATTATTATGCACACCAGCGCCATCTCTTGTCAATGCATCAGTTCTTACTTTAGTACCTTTCATGGCTTTGGTTAACAACAAAAACTTTTTATCACCAGGTGGCAGCGATCGCAAAAATGAATTCCAGCTGATGTTTCAATCATTTATCACATGGAATTGTACGAGTTGATCCAGCTGTTTAATTACACATTTCAGCGTATTTCTTTCCGCGATATTTGTAATTTACGGCGAAATCGATTTCGTTGTCCTATCAATATAGCGTCAACCGTGAGAGTCTTTTTTGCCAAAAGTCTCTCTCAATAACCGGAATTTTTCCTTCAGCTAGTTTGATTATTTCTGTAATTTTTGACAGTATATCATCGATATTTAGGTGAGTTGTTACTGCAGAGTCTAAGTTATTGTTTTTAATAGTATCATCTACAAATTTTCGTATTGCATTCCAGTTTGCTTTGTTGTATTGTATCACTTGCGATGATTTTGTGTTCACCTGACCAAAAATGCGGCAAGTCACAGGAACATGGTCGGAAGCAAATAGATTTGGAAGCGTTTCCAAATGTGACAAATTCAAAGAAGTATTGGTGAGCAGTAAATCAACTACCGATGGCAGCTGAGGGGACTGACGTTGTGTAAATCGCGTAAAATTGTTTGGGCTGTATATATAAAAATTAGAATTTAGTTGATAACTAAATAAACATCTTCCGGCTGCATTGTTGCGGTGGCAGTTCCAACTTGTGTGATGTGCATTTAGATCACCAAAAATTAGATATTCGTCGGATGATCCTGTTATTTTCTTTAAATCATGATTTAATTGTGCTGAGTATTTTGGGCAATAGGCTGATGTCAGTCTCACTGGCCTTTTATTTATTTGTACAACGATGGAAATATTTTCTATAGATGAGGTATGAATTGTCGGTATACGTTGGTGGGGAATTCTACTATTTATTGCGATAAGAACGCCTCCTCCATGAGTTGTCCTATCTTCCCTGTAGACCTTGAAATTTCTTATTTTGAATTTGTGGTTTGGCTTCAAGAACGTCTCATTTAAAAGAACAATGTCGATTTTTTCCTCATTTACGAAGTGTTCTAATTCCAAAATAGAAGAAGGATTTGTTATACCTTGTGCGTTCAAGTGCATAACGTGAAGATCGTATTGATTTTTTAACTTATATGACATGTTTAAGCATCATACCAAGTACTCTCATTTTGTCATACTTATTCTGACATTTTTGTAATGCATCAATTGCATCAAAATATATTTGTAGGATTTGCTCATTGGATATGTCATCATCTGAATTGTTTGCATTCGATTTTAACTTCGAAGCATATGAGTACGCATTGTTACCGTTTCCATTGTCAGCACTATTGTTAAATCCAAGTGGAACCTCGCCTTCAGTGGATGCAGGAACAAAAGAAATTGGATCTTTTTTATATCGATTTGGTCTTGTGACTTTTCCACGGATATCTAAATACTCCCTACGAAGCGAACAGTTTTTATCATCAGCTCTGTGGTTGACATTATTTAAGCCTTTTTTAATGCAATTGTGACATTTATAAATAACAGGACCATTTTCAGGTGTTTTGTTTAGTTGACACGTTGAACAGTCATGAGATCCTCCGCACAGAATGCAAATAACTTTTCTATAACAATTTGATGAACCGTGGCCATACATTGCGCATTTGGAGCATTGAGTAGGCCCTCGTTTTCTACGTAGAGGATTTTCCACTGAACTACGATGCCACAAAAGTATTTAATCTGTTTCACTTCTCGTTTACTCACTTAATTTTTGTTGAATTCAATCATGTGTAGCGCATCATCCGGATTACTTCGTTTAGTCTGGATCTCTTTTATGGAAACCGGTTTAATATTAAATGTAGTTTTGAACTCTTCCATAATATTGCCGATGCTAAATTTTGGTAATCCAAAGAGCATTTGTTTAAATTTCTTGTCATCAACAAGCGGATGTGTGAAGAATGTAAAATCCATCGCTTTCAGTTTTTTAATAGCTTCCTCGTAATCACTCAGCGTATTTGGATATACTTTTGTCCCAATAGACATTCTTTTGTACTTACATCTCTAACCCAGAAGTCCGATGATAATGGCAAATTTATGGCAGGTATCAACCACTATGGGAGGAACTTTTATCTTCCTGTGTGCTATCTCGACACTTTGCACGCTGTTGTCGTCATCCAAATCGGAGAGACTTTGGTATCTATTGGAACTGGTTGATGTTGCAGGTTTCGTCTGTTTAAATTTGGGATTGTTTCCCCACATTTTTTTGCGTTTCGTGGCCATAAGAATATTATAAATTAATTGAAAAATTTGTAGTCAAAAAAATCAGCTGATAATTAGCACGTCTATATGCTTCAAACGTCAGCAAATACGTGTATAAGACCGGAATACAAGACATATTGGAGAAAAGAAAGACATAGAAATCAGTACCAAAATAAACAAAATATTGACAGGACATATTATAATAGGGAAGCAATTAATAAGCGACAGTGTCAGGATAGAAATAAATGGAATCCAAATTTTTATAGACATGAGGAACAAAACAGTAATAATAAAAACAATAATTCTGGAAGATACAGATTTCAAAATAATGTAAGAGATAGAAACTTTTCAGGACAATTTGAACAACTAGGGAACGCAAGACCAAACTCCAATCAAGTTCGTTGGAATCCTCATAAATATAACCAACCGGAACCCATGGAAATTGACAATATAGAAATGAATTACAGTAATCCTCAGGTGGCAGGCCACAGGCAGGTAAAGCCCAGAAGGACCTGAAATTAATAATACCATTTTTTTTATGAGCCAGTCACAGAATGCCTGCCAAAGATAACATTAAATATCGAAAATAAAGAATATGTACCACTAATAGATACAGGTGCTAGTCTTAGTTTAATTAATGAAGAAATAAATGATTTTAAAATATATAAATTGAAATATCCCATAACATTTAGTACATTAACAAGTAAAGATACCATAAATTATGAAATACATGCACACAAAAAGCCCGGAGCAATTTAATTTACCTAACAATGCCAGGATTCGTTGGAAGATCACCCCATTAAAAGTGAGAACTTATGATTTCATTATAGGAATCGATATATTAAACTTTTTAAATGCACAAATAAATATAGAAAAAGGACAAATAATACTAAATGGAAAAATATCCTATTTTCTTAATAACCCATACAAATTTAATCAAATTTATACGCTTGAAACTGGTGATCCTAAATTCGAAAGGCTTCAATTAAATCATGTAAATAATGAAAAACGTAGTGAAATTATAAAATTATTAAACCGATATAACAAATTATTGTTTAGAGAAGGCGATTTATTAACTAATACAACGGAAATTCAACATGAAATAAAAACCATTACACAACAGCAAATTTATTCAAAGTTATATATGTAGGTACCCACCTCAACATGAAGCAGAAGTAAGGAAACAGATCAGGGAAATGGAGGAACAAGGTATAATTAGAAAAAGCCATTCAAGATATGCAAGCCCACTTATAGTCCTACCCAAAAAAGTAGATAATTCAGGCGAAAAAAGTATAGAATAATCATAGACTATAGAAAGCTAAATGA
Source organism: Philornis downsi (assembly GCA_019455685.1). Classification (NCBI taxonomy): domain Eukaryota; kingdom Metazoa; phylum Arthropoda; class Insecta; order Diptera; family Muscidae; genus Philornis; species Philornis downsi. The sequence continues at coordinate 10,937 of JAHXMU010025215.1, forward strand.
AATAACTCCAGATGATAAACATCCGTTGCCAAATACAGACCCGATATTAGATAAATTAGGAAGAACACAGTACTTCACAACGTTAGATTTAGCAAAAGGCTACCATCAGATTTTAGTAAAAGAAGAAGACAGAAAAAAAACTGCCTTCGTAACCCCACATGGTTTATATGAATTTATAAGGATGCCATTTGGCCTTAAAAATGTGCCAGCCTGATTCCAACGGCTGATGAATGAAATTTTAAGAAATCATATTAACAAAACCTGTGTGGTATACTTAGATGACATACTAATCTTTAGTACTTCTTTAACTGAGCATATTAAAGCAATAGGAGACATTTTCAAAATTCTCGAAAATAAAAATTTGAAGATACAAATTGACAAATGCAATTTTCTGAAAAAGGAAACAGAAATTTTGGGGCACATTTTAACAAAAGATGGTATGAACCCAAACCCAAATAAAATTGCAATTATTCCAAATTTAGAATTACCTAAAACAGATAAAAAGTTTTTTGCGGATAACAGGTTACTATCGTAAATTCATTAAGGATTATGCGAAAGTAGCCCAGCCGATAACAAAAATTAATGTAAAGGATCCAACATACATTGAAGCTTTCGAAAAGCAAAAAATATTAATAAGTACACACCCTATTTTACGTTATCCCGATTTCAATAAACAATTCACATTAACAACGGACGCATCTAACTATCACAAGAAGGTCACCCAGTGTGCTACGCTTCAAGAACATTAAATAATCATGAGAAAAACTATTCTGCAACCAGTGTTGCCAATAGTGGGGAAATTTCCCTATTGTAGGGATTTTTTGCCTAAAAATGGTCTGCAGGGGAAAAAGTACAGATATTTTAATTTAATCGATATGTAGGGAAAATTAATTATTCATATATAATACATATACAAGTAGGGATCTAAAATGGATATTTAATACAAAGAACAAAATTAAAATCAGTTATTGGGTTATGTGATGCAAATCGATTCGTTTTCAAATGAAAACGAAGTACCAAAACGAACAGATCGATTTTAGCTGTGAAAGAAATCGTATCGATTTCATTTTCCAGTTGTGTTTCATTTCCACCATAATCTTTTGCAAAATACAACTCAGAGCATCTGTTTACGTTTTAAAATACAAGTGTTTGCACAACAAGAATCAAATTAATAAGTGTAAGCTGAAAAATAATTTTATAACATGGCATTTATTGTCGCATTGTCCGCAATTTTAAGTGATGCGTCAAATAAAGAAGAAAATATTAAAAGGAAAAAGTTACGCGATGCTTCCAACCCACTAGATTTGACGGGGAAAAAGTAAACCAAATGTGTTGTCCCAAGGTTTCAGTAATACATAATTGTTGGATAATGGATAAACTTGGGAAAAGTGTTACACCCTCGTCCATTCCATTAGCAATCCAGTTGGCAGCAACGCTCAGATTTTTCGCTGAAGGCTGCTTTCAACGCTCTGTGGGGAATGATGTTGCTATAGCTATGCACCGCACCACATTTTCTAAAATATTTGGACGCATGGTTGTTCTCCTGGAGCATGTGTTGTGCCAATACTGGATAAAACTTTCCGCTGAGCCACAAGAAATGTTGAAGTCCAAAAAAAATTTTTTGATAAATACAGAATTCCAGGTGTTGTTGGCTGCATAGACGATACCCACATTACAATAATTAAACCAGGTACTCAGGAACATTTGTTTTATAATAGAAAAGGATATTACAACATAAACGCCATGATTGTGAGTTAATTTAGATGAGTTATATATGTGTAAATTTTGTATTAATTACATTTTTTTTTAGATTTGCGACTATAAAATGTTCAACTCAGCAGCAAGGGTTTGCCAAAGTTTTTCAACTTCTACTCTATCCCCTTTTACAAATCCTTTGCCTATTTGTGGGTACTTTTCTTCTTCTTGCCTCGAATTTGCGTGCTTTCCCCTGAAATATACAAAATAAGTCTGTGTTTTATCAGATGTTTGATATAAATACCTACATTTCAAATTTTCTTCACTTTAGTTTTAAATTGTTCGCAATTTATTACTTTTCTTCCGAATAAAGAAATGCGACTTTGCAAAATCGCCACACAAAGACTACTCGATTTAAAACCGTAAATGAAAACGGTAATTCGTTTTCTATCACACATTTCTTATTCATATTTTCCATAGAACGAAATGGAAAATGAAATCGATATCGATTTCAACTCAAACCGAAATGAAATCGATAAAAAGATGTGCATCACAACTTTCATCGTTTCTGCATCGATTTTAAATCGAAAACGTTTTGTATCACATACCTGATTGTGAATGTACGAAGCTCATAAATCTAAGAGTGGCTACACCAAAAAATTATGTGTTGGTGTGTCATCACTAATAATATGTATTGTTTGTCAGTTATTTTTTTGTTTTACTTCACTCTCTTTTCTACGCACACTGAGTTCACTCACGCACGCTTGCTGTCAGTCAATAGAGGAAGAAGAGCGTTTTTCACCAGAACAAGTGTTTTTTATTGTTTTCCCCCCAATTTTTGCACAACAGAAAAATATTTGTGTTTGTGTTTTTGATATTTAAGCTGAAATTTTTCCAATTTTTATGCAATTTAATATACTTTGTTCAGAGACGTGCTCTATTAATCAAACATCACTATGAATGCTATAAATTGGAGCATTCATGTAAATAGCGAGCCGTATGTACTTAAGTACACACACACATGCGTCGCTCAGTTGCATTCCTAACTGTTTGCTGCTTTTGTCATTTTCTTCACACATTCCTTTTCAACCGGCAAAATTTCGATGTGCAGCAAAAAGGAATGTGCGAAAAGTTCAATATTTTAGTCTAATTTTTGTCGTGAATGCGTGCGCAGCTTATTCCTCTGTGGTCTTAGACACAAAAAACAACAACAAGTGAACAAAAAATAAATGAAAATAAACCAGTAAAAAAACAAAACACTTCTCTTTTTTTAACCAACACAAATTAGAACATTAAACATTTTGGTCCGTAACGAGCCGAATTGTGTGGTTAAAGTGTACAAAAACAAAAATTGTGAAAAGTGATAAATGTGACAAAAAAATTGATTAAAAACTGCTTGTTGGAAAATTTTGTGAGTGACTTAAACAAAAAAATTGACAAATTTCAAATTAAAAATTACAAATTAAAAAATCACATTAAAAATTCCAAATTGACAAATTTCAAATTAAAAATTACAAATTAAAAAATCACATTAAAAATTCCAAATTAACAAATTTCAAATAAAATTTCCAAATTGAACAGTGGTCAAAAAGACAAAAGAAAAAAGTGCGAATAATTACCTAAACACAAATTGAGATTTAATAATTGGAGTTGAAATTGCAAATAATCTATGTTTTCACCAATAACCTTTGCATGTGCTTAAAGTTGCATACATTTTAATCTACCTGTATGTGACAATTAGTTAACTAAAAATTTAAAAGAACAAAAATTGGCTAATTAAAGAATACATTGAAAACATTTATATTCATCTAACTTTTTATAAGTGTTAAAACTTGCGTAAAATTAATCTACGAACACAAATTGGCTAATTGAAAAATTCACTGGAAAAAGCTAAAAAAGGGGAATGAAAAGTGTTAAAAAAAACCCCAGACCACTAAAAGAATCAAAAAAATTGTTAAACCTTTCCTATTTACAAAAAACAAAAAAGCATTCTTGATTGTGACAAAACTACAAAGGTTAACGGAAAGACATCTGGTATAGTTGAAACATTTAATACAAAACCAAAACTTTATCACCGTTATAACGGTTAATAAAAAGACATCTGAAAACAGTAAGTACCGAGAAAAAAAAATATATATGTAAAGGGGAAGCAAAATTATTCGCGCAAATGAATATGTTGATTGACCCAATTGGACTTTTTGACATAATGGAATTAGAATCGCGGAAATAGAAAAAATTGTTTGCAAATATTTTATTCTTCAAATATTTGAAAAATTATTCACCGTACATTTCGACCCAAGACGCATATAATTTTGGAAGGCTCTCGCTAGTGGTCTCACGCTTACCAAGACAAATTGAATAAATTTTGATGGCATAAAATCTTTTTGAATTTATTCGGAAAAAATCGACAGTCTGCGCCTCCGAACAAAGGCAAGAAAAACAACATTTCGCTTGAGACTCTAATCTTTTGTCTCCTTACGCTATCACCTAGGCGAATAATAACCAATACCTAGGTTTTAACATCTTGTTTATTGGAAACTTAAGTATTTTGTTTGCAAAACGAAAATTTTTTTATTTCGGATTTTGGAAATCAATCCCTTGAAAGTAATTTTTTGATTTTCATCTGAATAGATTTATGAATTGGGTTAACGATCTGGGAGACTTCGAGAGCATGTGCATCATTAAAGGGGATGAAAGCATTCATGCTTTGGAAATATATAGGGTGGAACTAAACTCCCTATGGGACCAAGTGAAAAAGGCTTATTTAGATTGTCGATATGTGGTACCTGCTGAAGGAGACAAGCCAATAGATCAGGGTAAAGTCCGGGCACACTACAGAGAAGCTCTTCTCTGTTATAAACGTATACTGAGCTCTATTAACGAAAAGATTGAAACGATTTCGGAATACAACGCACAGGAAAAATTGGAGCGAGTTTCACAGACGACGCCCATCAACAAAGAAGTGGACTTAGCTCCGGTCTTAAAACTTCCACCCTGCGATACGGAAACATTTCTTGGAGGTTATCAAGCATGGCCGAGCTTTAGGGATTTGTTCTCCACTCTGTATATAAAAAATCCAAGGCTGGGCAAAGTCGAAAAATTATTTCATTTAAAACATAAAACAGCGGGAGAAGCACGTGAAATAATTAGCCACGTACCCTTGACGCACGATGGTTTCGACATTGCATGGCAAATTTTAATGGATAGGTTTGAAAGTAAGAGAATGCAAGTAAATGATCAGCTGAAGAGTCTATTCAATTTGCAGAATGTTTCGGCAGATTCGGGTTCCTCAATTCAGAAATTACAACGAACGGTTAAGGGTTGCATTCAGACTTTAGAAGCATTAAAAATAGACACCAAAGGTTGGGACCCAATCCTAATCTACCTTTGTTCCACAAAATTGCCTAGAACTTTTTTGGAAGAATTTGAAAATGGTTTGGAGGATTGCTCATCGATCCCACCTTGGACCAAGTTCGACGAATTTTTAACGCACAAATTTAAGACCCTTGAATCAGTGGGCAATGTAAAACCAACTTCTACAAAAAATAGTCAGTATAGATCTGACTATAGCAGAAATGGAAGGCGATTGAGCACTTTTCAAACAAATGTTGCTCAAAGTAAATGTCGCAAAGGAAATGTCTTACCAAAAATGAGCAAAGCTGCCAACTTTGCAAACAAATTCATTTTTTACGAACATGTCCAAAGTTTATCGAGAAGAATGTGAATGATCGCATTCACTTCGTGAAGGTGACGCACTCATGTTACAACTGCCTTGTATTGGACCACGGAGTAAAGGATTGTAAAAGCCGCTATTGTTGTAGATATTGTAATCAAAGACATCATACTTTGTTGCATAAGGGTAACGAGACCCAAACTACAATGCAAGTCCCAGTTAGAAATGAAGTACGCCCTAGTACCGGTGCTGCAGCTCTAACTACTCTCATACAGTCCACATCGAATTTAGAGCCTCCTGATACCTTAGCCTTGACACTTCAGGAGGACAGTGCCAATAGTGTTCGACCTCATACCACTTTGTTATTCACTGCCATAGTACAAATTGAGTCTAGGGGACAAAGATATGACGCTCGGGCGATTATTGATACTGGTTCACAACCCACTTTTGTTTCCGAGAAACTCAAAAATCGTTTAAAACTCCCGACACGAAGAAATCTAGTTCATGTTACTGGTTTAAGTCAAATCGTAGCTGAAACCAGTACCAAAACGTGTCTTTTCAATTTGTGTTCACCTGCGGATCCTAGTTTTGAGTTGGAAGTTTGGGCACCTGTCTTGAAGACCCTTCCTTCCAACTTACCCTCACAAACTCTTGAACAGAGTCAACTCAGTTTAGCTGCAAAACTTGAACTAGCAGACCCTACTTTCTACGCAAGTAGACCCGTTGATATTCTAATTGGCATGGATATAGGACCCTTCATATACACTGCTGGCGTTCCAATGCAGTCCCTCGGATCTCTTTTGGCCCAAGAAACAGTGTTTGGGTGGATCATTGGGGGGCCGGTTTATCAGAAGAATTGTAATGACTGCCCTATATCGCTTTATAAATTAATTTCGATTGAGAACATCCTCACACGCTTCTGGGAGGTGGAGGAGACTCCAAAAAATGTGTTACGATCAGAGGAAGACATTTTTTGCGAAGAAAACTTTAGAATTGTAGAATTGTGCCCTGGCACAATTCTATGGAATGGAGAAAAAGCTGATGAAAACACCCGATATCAAAGATCAGTATGACTCAACCATCATGGAATATTTGGATTTGGGACACATGAGGAAAATCTCGGCACAGGAAATAGATGACAAGCCGCATTATTATCTACCACATCATGCCGTCATCAGACCGGATAAAATAACGACAAAGCTCAGAGTCGTTTCTAATGCCTCAAGTCCTTCATCAAACAGAAAGAGTTTGAATGACAATTTGTTTCCAGGACCCGTACTCCAGCAAGATCTTGTCCTACAAATTTTGAAATGGAGGTTTTTTAAGTACGCATTTAACGCTGACGTTACAAAAATGTAACGTCAAATTCTCCTGGACCCCTCTCAAACTAAATATCAGCGAATTTTGTTCAGAAAGTCTCCAGATGACCCGGTAAAAGATTTTGAATTACTGACCGTAACATTTGGAGTGAACTGCGCCCCATTTCATGCCATTCGGACACTTCAGCAGCTAGCAGAAGATGCAGAAAAATCCTATTCCTTAGCCTCTAGGATTATTCGACAAAATTTGTACGTAGATGATATCTTAGCAGGTGGTCATACGGTGGAGGAGGCAATAAAGTCTCGAAAGCAGCTAGTTAATGCCTTGAATTCAGCTGGTTTCGAACTAAGGAAATGGACGTCAAACGAACGTTCGGTGCTTCAGAATCTATCTTTGCAGTCAATCTTGCCTGTAGATTGGTTGAACTTATCGGAAGCTTCCTCAACGAAAACTCTTGGTATTCGATGGAATATTTCCACCGATACATTTGCACTTACATCTCCTGTTGCTGAGGAAAGAATCTTACCTACCAAACGAGAAGTATTATCAACAATAGCCAAGCTCTTCGATCCATGTGGATGGGTTGCCCCAATAACAGTAGTAGCAAAACTAATAATGCAACAAATTTGGCTGGACAGAATCGGCTGGGACGATCCTTTGAAGTGTACCACTGCACTAAATTGGAAAAACTTTATTAAAAACTCTCCTTCAATTAACACCATAACTGTTCCCAGATGGATTCACTTCACACCAACAAGCGTGGCTGAAATTCATGAGTTTTGTGACGCATCGGAGAACGCATATGGGGCAGCACTCTACATTCGCCTAGAACATGTTGTTGGGTCAACCGATACTTTCTTGTTAGCTGCTAAAACCCGTGTTGCGGCTATTAAGAAAAGTTCTTTACCCAGACTCGAGCTATGTGGAGCTGTTCTACTATCAACCCTAGCAGCGGCGGTGACTCCAAATATCCAAATCTCGGATCTATCAACACAATATTGGGCAGATTCCACTATTGTCTTAGCTTGGCTAAAGAAACCACCTTGCTCATGGAGTACGTTTGTTGGAAATCGAGTCTCCGAAATTCTAAACAACGTGGGACATGGAAAATGGCGTCATGTTGACTCAGGAAGCAACCCAGCGGACATTGTAAGTCGAGGATGCTCACCAAATGATCTAAAATCAAAGCCTTTGTGGTGGCACGGTCCCCACTGGTTAAAACTCCCAAAAGACCGGTGGCCAATTTACGAAGCTAGAGAGGACACGGATTTAGAAGCAAAACGAATAAAAGTGCTCACAACGACGACAAGTGAGGATTTGTTGGTTCGATTTTCAAAACTATCTCGAGCTTATGCGGTTTTGGCTTTTTCGCTACGATTTTGGAAAAACACTGGCGCAAGAAAAGTAAAATATTGCCTCGAAACTACATCGATAACTGTTGATGAAATTGGAGATATTAAAATTCGACTTATTGTTCTAACCCAAAAGATTTATTTTGCAACTGAATACCAATCTTTGACTCAGAAAAGTCGAATTTCGCCTAGTAGCAAACTTTTAACTCTTAATCCGTTTCTAGACCCAAAGGGCGTTATTAGAGCCAATGGCCGTCTTGTCCACTCAACCACTTTAACGTACAATGAACGTCATCCAATCATTTTACCATATGCAGCTCGATTGACTCAGTTGTTAGTAGAATATGCTCACAAAACAACAGCCCACGGGGGAAATCAGTTATTAATTCGCACTTTGAGATCTGAATTTTGGATTTTTAAACTCAAAACTCTTGTAAAAAAGGTGATCCATCGATGCAAAATTTGTTTGCTCTACAAAAAGGAAACCCGGAGTCAGATTATGGCAGCACTACCTCCAGAACGTACTACGCTGACTAGACCCTTTTTGAACACTGGAGCTGATTCTGCTGGTTCGTTCGGTATTAAGAATTATACTGGTCGCGCGTGTTTGGTAACCAAAGGCTATGTTTGTGTTTTTGTCTGCTTTCCAACAAAGGCTATGCATTTAGAGGCTACGAGCGACTTGTCGACCCAAACGTTTTTGGCAGCCTTCTCCAGATTTATTGGTCGTCGCGGGTGTCCAGCTAGAATGTATTCGGACAACGGAACGAATTTTGTTGGAGCAGCGGAATTGATTCGAAAGGACAGGATAGAATTCATGAAATCTCTTCAAACCAGCACCCTAGAGCACACATTCAGTCAGAATTTCGAGTGGAAGTTTATTCCTCCAAGCGCTCCTCATATGGGCGGCTTATGGGAATCAGGAGTAAAATCCTTTAAAACTCACCTACGCAAACTTATACCCACTATGAATTTCACTTTTGAAGAATTTTCGACTTTATTGGCCCGTATCGAATCTTGTCTAAATTCTCGACCCTTAAGTCCCGCTAGCGATGACCCTAGTGATCTCCAGCCATTGACTCCTGGTCATTTTCTGATTGGTACTCCTATGCTCGCTCCTGTAAAACCAGACATGTCTGGTTGTAGTCTATCCCTTGCCAACAGGTGGAAACGGCTCAAAATCATATCACACTATTTTTGCCAAAGATGGAAGGCGGAATACTTAAAGGAATTGCATCGCCGAAACAAGTGGAAACACCAAAAGGAAAATGTTCAATTGAATGATCTTGCCGTCATCAAGGAGGAGAGACTGTCCCCTAATGATTGGAAGCTGGGTCGAATTACAAACGCATACCCAGGCCCAGACCAGAACATTCTGTTGTTATACAGAAACCACAACTTGTAATGTTGTAATAATCTATTCACAACGCGTAAACCAGTAGGTTCAAATCACATTTGATCCTACCGGCTGCGCCAAATGTTGTAAAAAATAAATGTTTGTATAAATGCTACAAATGTTGTGATATAAAAATCACAGGTGTTGTATTGATTTTAATTGTATGTGAGCAAGGGGGGGGGGTCAGTGTCCCTACGTGGCAGAGGTGGCCTGTTTTTTAAAGTCGCGGGGCCCGCGACGAGATGGACATTGCCCAAACGGCAACTAGTTTTCCTTTATTACTTACCCACTAGCCTGTAATCAATTATCATTTAGCATGGGTTCCTTCGTCTCAGTTGCCATGTGCTCCTGAGACCATGCATTTATATCATTATTTACCATTTATTTATATCATTATTTTGTTTTCTTATTATGATTTGTTCTGCCGCTATCGACTGAGAACCAACCCAAATACTGCTCAGAAATAAGAGTCAGCAAAAACAGTCACATATTTCCGCATAGGAAAAAATGCAACGTTAGTGCAAAACCCATTGACAAACGTTCGTCATTTCCTTGTTTATTAATGTGTCAATGCCCCCATAAGCCATTCCGCATATGGAAAAATGCACCGTAAGCATTGGCCTACATTAATTACTTCAGTTTTTGGGATGTCGCAACAACAGGTTAATTTGAAGCGATATCCAATTGATTCCCATTCTCAAGTGACAGAACCTTACAGCTATGCCCTACACTAATGGTGTCAATAGTATGACACCTTAGAAACTATTTGTCACAACATTCCTCCCCTCCACCAGGAACGATGCCCGCATCGTTATAGCAGCTCTCTCGCTTCTTCAGCATTTGCGGATCAACGCCCTTGTAGTCATGGATTTCGTGTTCAGCACTGCCGTCGACGGGAATAAGAATCAATGTCAAATTACTAGCACCAGGCACTATGGAATTGGTGGCCTTATATTGATCGGCTTAAACATTGCGGCCAATAACAATTGCTTTCTCCCAGCCGCTCACCAGACATGGAATGTTTCTGCCTCTGATAGCTTCACGGAAAACAGCACCGCTTAATATATAACGACTTGTGTTATTGGGACTCTTCCGCATCTTCACTTTGAATTCTTTGACGTTTCTCATAGAGGGCTAGTGGCACACCTGATGCTAACGTTGTACTTCTTCACGGCTCCGGTACCATCAATAATAACTTGATCATCGGGCTTTGTCACGATTTTTTATGCCCAAATCGTAGATGTGCCACTCAATGTATAAATAGTAGTAATATATAGTAGTAGTATGACCTACAATATTGTTTTTTTTTTTCAGATTCATCTTATTTGTTGATTTTTACTATTTACTGCATCGCTTCATATGTATGTTTTATAGTGTATTATTTTAATTAAGTAAATGTTTAGTACATATATTGTAGATTGTTATTACTGCTTGATGCGTGTGTGTGTGTGTGTGTGTGTTTTTACATTTAATTTAAGTTTAGGAATTTTGATTCAACTTCTTTGTTGTCTGACAGAAACGATATAGTTCAACAGAGTACAATACTGTTTGTTAGTCGTTTTACTCCTGTCCATGTTTAAATGGTTGCTTTTTTGATTTTCTTTCTTCGTTTTTCATTTTCTTTTTCTTATTTTGTTCTTTTTCACATTAAAATACTCTTCCCAACAATGTCCTTATTTTTTGTTTTTTCCATTCCCCCTTTCTTTTTTTAGAACGTCTTTTTCTTTCTTTCTGTTTTTTCTATGGGGCTTATTCAATTTCTTTTTTTTTATATCGAGTTATTTGTTATTATTATTTTTTTTTTATTTACCCTCTTTTCAAAAATGTTTTTTTTTAGAACTTCTTTTTCTGTCTTTTCTTTCTTTCTTTTTTATCTCTGTGGGGTTCATGCAATTCCTTCTTTTTTTCATACGGAGTTCTTTGTTATTATGTTTTTCTTTCTCTACTTTTTTTTACCCTCTTTTCAATAATTATTATTTTTTTTCCTTTTTTTTTACAACAATTAAATCGGAGCCCTGGTTGGTCCCATTCTAAACTCCGTCACTCGGGAACCTGCAACATTGGGTTCTCTGAACCAAGTTTTCCTGGTCTGGGGATCATAATCTTCCATCGGTCCCTTGGATCTTGCACTCTCCGGGTCAATCTTAACGGCAGGTATTCTTGGCTCGTGGCATTCTACTATCGGGGGAGCTGATCCATCCCCCCAATCACCTCTACTTCTCGAACAGAGGGTATCTTCCTCTTTCTACGAGCCCATATTGCGCATCCAACAATTCCTGCAATAAAGAAAATTGACAAGGTACCTCCTCCTA